>PVIU01006631.1:0-99633 GCA_004026605.1 Ondatra zibethicus
ATATACAGTGCAGGGCAGAGAATAAACCATGCATTCCTAACAGACCTGTGAGAGCAACACTCTGGTCTAGAACCTCCCCGCCTCTCTTAACCCAAGGGTCAGGGTTATGAACCTGTCATGGTTTTGTGGGGATAACAACCTCACTTCCTACATGGTTTTAAGAGTTCTTTCCTATGAATTTCAACACAACTTTAAAACACTACTCTGTCACATATTGACAGCCTCTTTCCCTTCTAGAAGACTAGGTACTGCATATTTGGACTCTTCTGTCTTCTGGATACATGATATACTGCAAAATAAGAAGCACAGAGAAAAGGGACAATGGCTAATCTTGCATTACCAAAACTTACATTAGTATTAGGCCTTCATACATTTTCTTTCTTCCTCCCTCCCAATCCAGCACAAGTCTGTATTGCTCAGAAGTGACTTTTTCATTCCATTTCCAAAAGACGCATGCCCAACTTCTTATGTGAGTGCTGGGGACCTGAACTTAGGTCCCTGTGTTTTGGCAGCAAGCATTCTTACCCATTGAGCCATCTTCTACATCTTCGTTTCATTGTGTGTGGGGCAGAAAAAGTAATATTGTAATGGTGGTTGTTATGACCACACTGAGAAACTTCTAGGAAAAAACCCTGTATGACATTGCGCCAAACCTCAGACACTGGTGACAAAGTGAGCTGTTATTTTAAATAACACTAAGGAAGAAACACTCAAAGCAAGGCACATCCCCATCTTATCATTTAACACAAGACTTTTTAATCTTTTTCCATTATGATGCTTTTTTACCCAAGACATTGTTTAAAGAATATGTGTGTGTGTTCTGTTTGCATGTATGCCTTCATGACAGGATAGGGCATCAGAGCTCATTATAGACGGTTGTAAGTCACCATGTGGTTGCTGGGAATTGAACTCAGGACCTCTGGAAGAACAGCCAGTGCTCTTAACTTCTGAACCATCTCTCTAGCCCCTACTCAAGACATTTTTATGTGACCCTGGACATATAGGTATACAGAATGGGCATACAAACTAAACACTAACAGCAAATCACAAAGAAACTTATTTTAAAGCAATTCTTTGATATTTCTACCATTAAAGATGAAAGAAAACTTTCATACGAATGAGATGGATGTATTTGTCCATCTTAATGCAATTCAATTAAAAAAAACTATCCTTAAAAAAAATAAGTTGATGCCGACATGCTGGGCAACGATGGCAGGAAAATACTAAAGTCTTTATTTTTCCACAATTAAGCCATTTTCTTTTATACAAGTGGAAAACTTCATACATAAGGAAAGCACTACAGTTTCCGTGCAATAGGTTTCCGACCTAAGCTGAGCTGTTTAGGAAGCATTTGTTTGAGTTGCCTGGCGTGGTGGTATTTGCAGTGCAAAGCACACATGCTGTATGCTCAGACTCAAGGCTGCAGTGTGGTCCTGTGATGCAACACAGGCGAGCACCGCCAGGGCATCGTGATTTTTACACAGCTGGTTGGACTGGGTTTGGGTTTGGGCTGTTGGGAAACTTTCTACTGTCACCAAATTTCTCACAGCCTCCATATTCAATTACATTACCTCATATGGGTCATGGGCCACATTTTAAGCTTTGGTTTAGAATATATGTTTGGAAGAGCTTTTAAGAGGGTTTATTTGGGAAGAATTATTATTATCATTATTATTATTCATCCTTGTGAACACATGAAGGAAGATAAAAGAAGCATAAGTGAAGATTCCCTAGCCAGGCTTGGCAACTTGCCTGGGGTTCCAGCTACCAAAGAGGCTGAGGCAGGAATGTTGCTGCTTGATCCTAGGAGTTCAAGGCCAGCACATCCTCCAAATAATAACAATAATAGTATTTTATTACTGTTTTAGTTAGTTTCTGCTGAAGAACGTTTCTGCCCAGTCACTGGTGTCTGTGGGCTTTCCATACAATGTTTCTTTGTTCTACCACACACTTTGGAGGATGTAGGATTTCTTATAAGTTCTTTATTTCTTTCTTTGTTTTTAGTGTTTGGGGATTGAGCTCAGGGCCTTGTATATAGCAAGCACATGATGTACCACTGAGTCACTCCAAGCACCTTTCATGTTATTTGGGAACATTCTTCCCAGCCTCTGACACTTAATTCAGTGTGGCTGGTGCTCACACAGATGCTGTGGCAAGTCCTTCCTCTACCACTTGGCCATGTTTAATTATAACAAATCCTAATGTTGTGAGTGAACCTGGGTCCTCCGAGGGAATAGGCAGGAACCAGGGATCTTGGTGGGGTCAGGTACGAGTCTGGGAACTCAGAGAGACTAGGCCTGAGCCAGGACCTTTGTGGATTCAGGCATTGATCTGGGACATCAAAGGGAATAGGCAGGAACCTGGAATATCTGCAGGTCTGAGGAAGAGTCTGAGACCTATGAGGAAGTTAGCAGGTCCTCTGCGGGTCCGGGCACACCCGAGCCTGGGACCTCCAAGGCAGTAGACCAGAACCAGAAACCTTTCCAGGTCCAACTCCAACCAAAGGAACTCCACCTAGGGCAACAAATCCTACAGGAGTGGAACAGAACAAGTCACCTAGGACAGAGAGGGCTAGGACAGAGAGGGCCTGAGGAAACAAGCTCCACTGGGAGCAGAAGCCAGGAGCAAATCTAGTCCCAGGAGCCAACCTAGTCTCAAAACACTGGTGGATCAGGACTGAGCCAGCAACCAGATCCAGAGTCAGTGATCTCCACCAGAACAGGTCCAACTCCAAGCCAGAGACTCTGCAGGAGGGGATTCAGACCACGATTTACAAAAACAGATCAAAGCCAGCAACCTAGGCCAAAGTAGGCCTGAGACAGCAAACTCTAAGGGAACAGACCAAAGCACAGGAGCACTGAGCTATCTCCAGGAACAGAAGTAACAAATGATATAACTAGAACTGTGAAACTGACTGCACCACAAGGAACAACCATCTAGCTTTGGATTCACTGGCACCTAGAAGATTATTCAACAGAATCTTAGACAGCCCCAACCACACCTATTAGAGGAAAAGATAAGTAGAAAAGGTAAGATCACACACTACACCACAAAGAGCAACACAATACCAGTAAAACCTAAAGACTCTACAACAGCAAGACCTGAACAACCAAATATGGATGAACCAGAAGAAAATGGCCTAAAAAATAACTTCAAGAGAATGTTTGAAACTCTTAAAGATGAAATGAGAAATTCCCTTGAAGAAATGGAGAAAAACACAAACAAAACATTGGAAGATATCAGCAAATCACTTAAAGAAAACCAAGAAAAAGAAATCACACATATTAAAGAAACTATCCAGGACTTGAAAACTGAAATGGAAACAATAAAGAAAACAGAAGCTGAAGGAATTATAGAAACAGAAATCATGAGAAAAAGATCAGGAACTACAAACGCAAGCATGAACAGCAGAATACAAGAGATGGAAGAGAGAATCTCAAGCGCTGAAGATACAATAGAGGAAATAGACTCATCAGTTAAAGAAAACATTAAATCTAACAAAAGCTTAACCCAAAATGTCCATGAAATATGCGACACCATGAAAAGGTCAAATCTTAGAATAATAGGTATAGAAGAAGGAGAAGTTCAACTCAAAGGCACAGAAAATTTATTTAACAAAATCATAGAAGAAAACTTTCCCTACCTAAAGAAAGATATGCCTATGAAGATACAAGAAGCTTACAGAACACCAAATAGACTGGATCAAAAATAAAGTCCTCTTGCCACATAATAATCAAAACACTAAACATACAGAGCAAAGAAAGAATATTAAGAGCAGCAAAGGAAAAAGGCCAAGTAACCTATCAGAATTACACCTGACTTCTCAGTGGAGACAATGAAAGCCAGAAAGTCATGGTCAAGCATTATGGAGACATTAAGAGACCACAGATGCCAGCACAGAATACTATACCCAGCAAAACTCTCAATCACCATAGAAGGACAAAACAAGATATTCCATGACAAATCTAGATTTCACCAATACCTAGCCATAAACCCAGCCCTACACAAAATACTAAAAGGAAAACTCCAACTCAAGGAAGATGGCTACACCAACAAAAACACAAACAATTGATGATGTCATTTCAGCAAATCCTGAAGAAGAAAGAAAAATGCACAAATTAACATCACCAACGATGAAAACTAAATTAACAGGAGATAGCAACCACTGGTCACTAATATCCCTTAATGTAAATGGACTCAACTCACCCATAAAAAGGCATAGGCTAACAGATTGGATATGAAAACAGAATCCATCCTTCTTCTGCATACAAGAAACGCATCTCAACCTCAAAGACAGACATCATCTCAGAGTAAAGGGTTGGGAAAAAATAAACCAATCAAATGGACCTAAGAAACAAGCTGGTATAGCTATCCTAATATCTAACAAAATAGACTTCAAGCTAAAATCAGTCAAAAGAGACAAAGAAGGTCATTTCATATTGATGTGGGAGAATTGTCTGTATTCTGTCAATCATGTTTTAAATAAATGCTGATTGGTCATTAGCCAGGCAGGAAGTATAGGCGGGAAAACCAGACAGGAAGTAGAGGTGGCACAAGGAGAACAGGAGTATTCTGGGAAGAAGGAAGTTCTTTGCCATTACTGTCCAGACCACAGAAGAAGCAGGATGTGACCTGCCCTGCTGAAAAAAGATACTGAGCCATGTGGCTAACATAGATAAGATTAATGGGTTAATATAAGCTACAAGAGCTAATAAGAAGCCTGAGCTAATGGGCCAATCAGTTTATCATTAATATATACCTCTCTATATGATTTTCTTTGGTGCTTAACTGCTGTGGGAACCAGGCAGGACAGAAACCCCAACAAGCCGGCCTTCATGTTACATCATATTAGTCAAGGGAAAAATCCATCAAGAGGAAATTTCAATACTGAACATCTATGCCCCAAATACAAGGGCACCATCATATGTCAAAGAAACACTTCTAAAGATTAAATCATACATTAAACACCACACACTAATAGTGAGAGACTTCAACACTCCCCTCTCACCACCAGACAGGTCAATCAGACAAAAAATGAACAGAGAAATAAGAGAACTAACAAATGTTATGACTCAAATAGACTTAACAGACATCTATAGAATATTCCATCCAAACAGAAAAGAATATACCTTCTTCTCAGCACCTCATGGAACCTTCTCAAAAATTGACCACATACTTGGTAACAAAACAAACCTCCACAAATACAAAAAAAATTGTAATAACCCAATATACCTTATCAGATCACCATGCTTTAAGACTAGAAGTCAACCGCAATACTAATTCCAGAAAACCCACAAACACATGGAAATTAAACAATGCTCACCTGAATCATCAATGGGTCAAGGAAGAAATAAAAGGGGAAATTAAAGACTTCCTAAAATTCAATGAAAAAGACCACACAACATATCCAAATTTATGGGACATAATGAAAGCAGTGTTAAGAGGCAAGTTCATAGCACTAAATGCCTACATAAAGAAGCTGGAGGGGCTGGAGAGATGGCTCAGTGGTTAAGAGCACTGACTGCTCTTCCAGAGGACCGAGGTTCAATTCCCAGAACCCACATGGCAGCTCACAACTGTCTGAAGATCTAGTTCCAGGGGACCTGACACCTTCACACCAATGCACATAAAATAAAGTTAAATAAAAATTTAAAATAAATAAATAAATAAATAAAAAGAAGCTGGAAAAATCCCACACTAGTGAATTAACAGAACATTTGAAAACTTTAGAACAAAAAGAAGCAAACACACCTAAGAGAACTAAACAGCAGGAAATAATCAAATTGAGAGCTGAAATAACAAAATAGAAACAAAGAAAACAATACTAAGAATCAATGAGAGAAAGAGTTGGTTCTTCGAGAAAATCAACAAAATAGACAAACCTTTATCCAAACTAATCAAAAGAACAGAGAGAGAATATCCAAATTAACAAAATCAGAAATGAAAAGGGGGACATAGCAACAAACATGGAGGAAATACAGAGGATCATCAGGTCATATTTTGAAAACCTTTACTCCACAAAATTGGAAAACTTAAAGGAAATGGACAACTTTCTGGATAAATATCACTTACCAAATTTAAATCAAGACCAGATAAACAAATTAAACAGACCTATAACTGCTGAAGAAATAGAAACAGTCATCAAAAGTCTCCCAAACAAAAAAGCCCAGGACCAGATGGTTTCAGCTCAGAATTCTACAAGAATTTCAAAGAGGAACTAATACCAATACTCCTCAAATTATTCTACACAATAGAAACAGAAGGAACATTGCCAAACTCTTTTCATGAGGCTACAATTACCCTGATACCCAAACCACAGAAAGACAATACTAAGAAAGAGAATTACAGACCAATCTCACTCATGAACATTGATGCAAAAATACTAAATAAAATACTGGCAAATCAAATCCAAGAACACATCAGAACCATCATCCACCATGATCAAGTAGGCTTCATCCCACAAATGCAGGGATAGTTCAAAATACAAAAATCTTTCAACGTCATCCACCATATAAACAAGCTGAAAAATAAAAACCACATGATCATCTCATTAGATGCCGAAAGAGCTTTTGACAATATACCTTCATGATAAAGGTCTTGGAGAGAGCAGGGATACAAGGAACATACCTAAACATAATTAAGGCAATATACAGCAAGCCAACAGCCAGCCAACATCACACTAAATGGAGAGAAACTCCCAGCGATTCCACTGAACAAGACAAGTTTGTCTACTCTCTCCATATCTCCACCAGAAAGTGGAAAGATACCCCATGCTCTTGGGTAGGCAGAATTAACATAATAAAAATGGCAATCCTACTGAAAGCAATCTACAGATTCAACGCAATGCCCATCAAAATCCCAGCAAAATTCTTCAAAGACCTCGACAGAACAATACTCAACTTCATTTGGAAAAGCAAAAAACTCAGGATAACCAAAACAATCCTGTACAATAAAAGAACTTCTGGAGGCATCACAATCCCTGACTTCAAACTCTACTACAGAGCTACAGTACTGAAAACAACCTGGTATTGGCATAAGAACAGACAGGAGGACCAATGGAACTGAATAGAAGACCCATATATCAATCCACACATCTTTGAACACCTGATCTTTGATAAAGAAGAAAAAAAATATCAAATGGAAAAAAGAAAGCATATTTAACAAGTGGTGCTGGCATAACTGGATATCAACATGTAGAAGAATGAAAATAGACCCATATCTATCCCCGTGTACAAAACTCAAGTCCAAATGGATCAAAGACCTCAACATAAATCCAGCCACACTGAACCTTATAGAAGAGAAAGTGGGAAGTACACTTGAACACATTGGCACAGGAGACCACTTCCTAAATAGAACCCCAGCAGCACAGACACTGAGAGAAACAATTAATAAATGGGACCTCCTGAAAATGAAAAGCTTCTGTAAAGCAAAGGACACAGTCAACTAGACAAAACGACAGCCTACAGAATGGGAAAAGATCTTCACTAACCCCACATCAGACAGAGGTCTGATCTCCAAAATATACAGAGAACTCAAGAAATTGGACACCAAAAGATCATGTAATCCTATAAAAAAAAAAAAAGGAGTACAGACGTAACCAGAGAACTCTCAACAGAGGAATCTAAAATGGCTGAAAGACACTTAAGGAAATGTTCAACATCCTTAGTCATCAGAGAAATGCAAATCAAAACAACTCTGGGATTCCATCTTACACCTGTAAGAATGGCGAAGATCAAAAACACTGATGACAACTTATGCTGGAGAGGCTGTGGAGAAAAGGGAACACTTCTGCATTGCTGGTGGGAATGCAAGCTGGTACAGTCCCTTTGGATGTCAGTGTGGCGATTTCTCAGAAAATTAGGAAACAACCTTCCTCAAGACCCAATAATACCACTTTTAGGTATATATCCAAAGGATGTTCAATCGTGCCACAAGGACATGTGCTCAACTATGTTCATAGCAGCTTTGTTTGTCATAGCCAGAACCTGGAAACAACCTAAACGCCCCTTGACCAAAGAATGGATAAGGAAAATGTGGTACATTTACACAATAGAGTACTACACAGCAGAAAAAAATGACAGCTTGAATTTTGTAGGAAAATAGATGGAGCTAGAAAATGTTATTTTGAGTGAGGTAACCCAGACACAGAAAGACAATTATCACATGTACTCACTCATAGGTGGTTTTTAAACATAAAGCAAAGAAAGCCAGCCTACAAACCACAATCCCAGAGGACCTAGACAACAATGTGGACACTAAGGGAGACTTATATAGATCTAATCTACATGGAGAATAGAAAAAGACAAGTTCTCCTGAGTAAATTGGGAGCATGGGGACCTTGGGGAGGATTGTAGTGGGGAGGGGAGAGGCAGGGAGGGGAGCAGAGAAAAATGTAGAGCTCAATAAATATCAATAAAAAAAAAAGCATCCTGAAAAAAAAAAAGAAATCCTGATGTCGGAGGTGGTAAGCCAAGAACACATTCATGTGTTAGAAATGGAAAAACAGGTCACGTGGGCTCTGAGACACTGAAGGTGCAATTGCCAGCAGCTGAACCATATATAAAAGTTGAAACCTGCCCAGGAACCCAACCTTTATCTGTGATAAACAGTTCAGGAAGCCTGCCTGCCGGGAGACTCCTGGGCAGATGGATTGCCATCCCTAGTGCTTTATGAGGCTAAATAATAGCTTCTACAGCGGTTAGTAGCAAGTAAGAAAATGCTTCCATCAGGTGGATCTCTGTGAGCTGGAGGCCAGCCTGGTCTACAAAACAAGTTCCGTCCAGGTGGTCGTGGCGCAAGCCTTTAAGCCCAGCACTCAGGGGCGGGGGGGGGGCAGAGTCAGGTGGATCTCTGTGAGTTCGAGTCCAACCTGGTCTACAAGAGCTTGTTCTAGGATAGGCTCCAAAGCTATAGCAAAACCCTGTCTCGAGGAAAAAAAAGAAAGAAAGAAAAAGCAAGTTCCAGGAGAGCCTTCCCTTCATCCCACTACACAAAGTTTCCTCTCCTCTGCCTTTGAGTCTCCGTCAATTGGTAGTGACTGAATTCTTTGCCACAACACTCTGTGAATATAGAGGGCACCCCCTTTTATTTTTTTGAGACAGCGTTTCTCTGTAGCTTTGGAGCCTGTCCTGGAACTAGCTCTTGTAGACCAGGCTGGCCTCGAACTCACAGAGATCCGCCTGCCTCAGCCTCCCGAGTGCTGGGATTTTGGCGTGCACCACCACAGCCCGGCTAGAGCCTTGTTTTTCCTCCCTTGATTGGTCTTTATTTCCACTGTTTGTAGGGTGAGCTGACATAAAATCTTTCATTATTTCTTTCCTTTCCTTTTATTTTTTTCTTTTTCCCGCGGGAGGGTCTTAATATTTAGCCTTGGCTGTCCTGGCTGGAACTCTTACTGTGTAGAGGCTGGCCTCAAACTCACAGAATCCGCCTGCCTCTGCCTCCTCAGTGTTGGAATTAAAGGTATGTGCCACTATGCCTGGCTGATTTATTTAATTATTTTTATAACTTCTTAGGAACTAACTGTTCAGGCTATTTTAACAAACTTCTCTGGAGAGATGGCTGTTTCAGCTATGACTCCCCTCTGTGAATAGGCCCGTTTTTCTATTAACATGAATAAATGATAGGAATATTGTGTTTCCACATTTACCTACCCCTTTCTTCTTCCTTGTCTCTCTCTCTTTGTTTTCTTTGAAGTTCTAGAGGCCACATCTGACTCATCAACCACCAAAGGGAGCCTGTTCCAAATTCACTGCCTTGGAAGCCTCATCCTGTGAGGCAGAATGGTGTTCCCTCCAGGGACACCGTCCTTCTTGCTGCTGCTGGCTGCCATCACAGGTAGGAAAGCATTATCAGGAGACATCATTGTTTCCTGGGAGAGTTGTAAAAGCCAATTCCTGTGGCTCCTGTAGCCAGGTCCAGGCATTAAATATAATTTTGCTTGAATTCACTTGCTGCCAGACAGGACACATGTCCTTAAGTGAAGGACAGCACATCTGACCACGTGGGTGAGGGAGAAACTTCTGGCTCGGTTCTTCATATAAGTTACGGGGAAATGCAATGGTAGCCATAAAAACCCTGTGTTTTTGAGAGGTTGGGAGTTGCCTTACCCCTACTTCACCCCATCCGCTCTTGATCATCGTAAGAGGGCTGTTTTGTTGTGTTCTGCTATGGTTAATCAGTGTTTTCTCCATGTCTGAGAGCTAGCTTTTCTCTAAAAAACAAAAGACCAAATATATTCACATGATTTAAAAGCTAGATTTGTGTTGGAGAAAATACCATCTCAGCTTGATGTGCTGCTTTTCAAATTAGAAAAGGAACGCATGCAGTATATCTCTCACTCCATCGGATGAAAGAGTCTTTCCATAAGAGCTGATGTTTGGCATTGTGTTGCATTTACTCATTTATCGTGCACAAGTATCATGGCATGTGTGGGGAGGCAAGTTTGTAGGGATCAGTTTTCTTCTCCTACCATGTGGGTGCATGTTATCAGTCTTGGCAGCATGCGCCTTTACCCACTGAGCAATCTTCTTGGCTCTGGCATTGTGTTATGAGACTACCAAGCTATCTACCATGCTAACATTGTACTACTGACATTGTACTAGTAAAAATCTATTCCAGTGATCTTGTGTACAGATAGCATAAAGGTGATTTCTGTGCATTATTTATTTCCGTATGTTCCCTGTTAGAAACAATGTCTGACAGTCCTCTTGTAACTAAAACATTTATTAAAATAAATTTCAATGATGAGCCCTTACTAGAAAGGAAATCCTGTGCTGCTAAGGTTTGCTTCTATTGTTTTGTCATGGAAACTAACAGACCACACACACCATGCAGTACATGCCAGTACATGCAGTGCATGCCTGCTGTAGTGACTCTGTAGAGAGATGGAGAGTTTATTTTTGAAAGTCTGACTAAAAGTAATAGAACATAAGGCATAGTGGCTCATGCCTTTAATCCCAGCACTTGGGAAGCAGAGGCAGATGGATCTCTGTGAGTTCCAGGTTAGCTAGGACTATATAATGAGATCCTTCTCAAAACAAAAAAACAAAAACTTGATTGTAGGCAGAGTTTTCCTGTCCCAACTGCCTGTTGCCAAATAACTGGCAGCTGCTTCCCAGCTGACTCAGAGACTTAATGTTAATTGTGAATGTTCAGCCAATAGCCCAGGCTTGTTACTAGCTAACTCTTACATTTAAATTAACCCATATTTCTTTTTTCTTTTCTTTCTTTTTTTTTTTGTTTCTCAAGACAGGGTTTCTCTGCAGCTTTGAAACCTGTCCTGGAACTAACTAGCTCTTGTAGACCAGGCTGGCCTCGAACTCACAGAGATCCGCCTGTCTCTGCCTCCCGAGTGCTGGAATTAAAGGCGTGCGCCACCATCGCCTGACTTAACCCATATTTCTTATCTATGCTTTATCGCATGGATCATGGCTTGTTACCTCATTTTCTACAAGTCCTGCTTCCTTGGTGGCTGGCTGGTGTCTCTTCTGACTCTGTCTTTCTTCCTTCCATCATTCTCCTACTTTGGCTTTCCCAAATATAATTCTTACCTGGCTACTGGCCAATCAGCTCTTTATTAAAGCAACCTGAGTGACAGATCTTCACATGGTGTAAAGGACTATTCCACAGTACTTGATTATAGATATGTACTGAGGACAAATGACATTTATCTGAGCTATCATCAGATAGTTTGTGAGATTAAAAAATAATTAACAACACCAACAAAACAAAGATACAGTTCTTTTCTGTTTCTTCTGTGATAATTTTTTTTTCTTATGGTGACCAAGAATCTTTTTTGTTTTTTTTTCTGTGATAATTTTTTATACAAGTTCTATTGTAAGTTACATAAAAAGGAGACACAAGCAGAGAAGAAAGGAATGTGAAGATGCAGAATGCACAAGTAAAAAGGCACATGAATAGTTGGAACAAAATATGTGGATAGAAAGGTAGAGGAATAGAGGGATGGGTGGATAAGAGGAAGAATAGAGGAATGGATGGGCAAGTGGGTAGGTGGGCAGGTGGATGAGTGAGTGAAAAGTGGATGAACCAGTGGAAAGACAGTGACTGTGGATGAGAATTGTGATGGATGGATGCATAGCCAGGGATGGAGGAGCCTCTGGTTTTCTAGAGTGGCTTCCCTGGAATGTGCATATTCATACATACATACTTACATACATACACCCACGTGTGTGTGATTTTATACATATATATGTGAGATATATTACATTTTTAGTACAAAACAATAGGCTTTGGGCCAGCAAGATGGCTCAGCAGGTGGAGGGGGAACTTGCTGTCAAACCCAATAACCTAGTAAGTTTATTCTCTGAGACCTACATGGTAGAAAGAGCCAACTCCCATAAGTTGTCTTCTGACCTTCATGGTACATGTGTGTGCATGCACACACAAAATCAAATAAATATAAAGCATTTTTTAAGAAAGGCTTCACTGTGGCATTTCATACATGTGTATCATTGTTGTAGCCCCGTTTCCTCTCCCATCCCTCCTCCCTCCAAATTGTGCTTTTCCTTTTTTTATAAATAATTTATTTTATTTTTATGTGCATTGGTGTTTTTTCTGCATGTATGTCTTGTTAGGGTGTTAGATCTTGGAGTTACAGACAGTTGTTAGCTGCCATGTGGATGCTGGAATTGGACCCGGCTCCTTTGGAAGCGCAGTCAGTGCTCTTAACCACTGAGCCACCTCTCCAGTCCATACTTTTCCTTTCATGTCACATATATGTTTATACATGTGAATCTAGGGGAAGCATGATGGCCTGTCAGCCTTCCCTGCATTTTCCTCTGCTGCCCCTCCTTTCAGAACCTTCCTCTTCCTGTCATTTCCCTTCTACTTTCATGGTATGAGTGTGTGCAAATATGTGCATGCATGTCATATGTCTTTAAATCTAGATTCTGCATATGAACTTCGGTTCTGTTTGGTTTCTTGAGACCAGGTTCTATGTAGTTTACCCATGCTGGCCTCCAGCTCTCAAGGATGACCTTGAACTTCTCAACCTCCTGTCTCCATCTCCAAAGTGCTGGCATTACAGGTGTACTATACAGCTTGGATATTTTCTCCAACATTTATTGGCCACTTGTGTTTCTTCTTTTGAAGTTTGTCTACTTACTAATCTGACTTTTGGTGTTGAGTGTTGGCACCTCTCTGGTCTTCAGGTGGCAGGTGCCAGCAGTGCAGTGAGGGGAGGACTTATTCCAACGCCATCATTTCACCTAACCTGGAAACTATTAGAATCATGCGGGCGTCTCAAACCTTCTCCGTGGGAGACTGCACAGCTGCTTGCTGTGACCTGCCCAGCTGTGACCTGGCCTGGTGGTTTGAGGGCAGCTGCTACCTGGTGAACTGCGTGCACCCGGAAAACTGCGAGCCCAGGACGACAGGCCCCATCCGGTCTTACCTCACTTTTGTGCACAGACCTATCCAGAAGCCCGAGCAGCTGTTGGACTATGGAGACATGATGCTGGGCAGGGGTTCCCCCTCCGGAGCTTGGGGAGACTCCCTTGATGATCTCAGGAAGGACTTGCCCTTTCTAGGCAAAGACGGGGGTCCGGAGGAGACTGCTGAGTACTCAGATGACTACAAAGAACTGGAGCGGGGCCTCCTGCAGCCCTCCAACCAACAGGACCCCAGAGGCACCATCGAGTACCCTGACTGGAGCCTGCTGCCCAGCAGCGAAGGAGGTTTCAATGTCTCATCTGTAGGAGACAGCTCAGCTACTTCCACAGAGAGGCTGCAGGCCCCCACACTCCAGTCACTGGACCAACAGCAGCTGGAGGCCCTGAATGAGTCCACTTGGTCCCCTACCCGGGGGTACTCAGCAGTGAGCAGCGTGTGGCTCCCCTCTGTAACCACATTACCTGCAGGAGAGGAGATGGAAAGAGAGACTTTACACCTCCAAGAACAACCGAGTAATAGCTCTGGAAAAGAGGTTGGTGTGCTCGAGACGTGCTGGGGTGGACAAGGGAAGAAACAAAAGGCTAAGTAAGCTCTGCCAGACTCCTTTAGGCTAGAGGAACCCGAGGATGAATGTCAGAGGCTAAAAGGAAACAGATCAGCGCCTTTGCGGTGCTTTCTTTCCTAAGCAGGCAGTTTGAAAAGAACAGGCTTCTACCTAAAGCCCTTCTCCCTAGAGATCCTCTATAGCTGGTTAATGTTAATGAAGACTTAGGCCCTGGAACCAGCATGAATGTACACACACACACACACACACACACACACACACACACACACACACGGAGGCTTTAAAATTTTTCCCATAGTAGACAGATGTGAAGTTTTACTCTACCATAGTCAGCCCCACCAGTCAGATGACTAGAAAGGTGCTACGGACACAGTGAAGCTGGTGGGTAGAAAGAGACCATATACCTTCCATGAAAACCCCTGGTGGTAAGAGAACAAGGGTCCCATCCCAAGTAGTCTCCACTACCCAGGAGAAGAAGGCAAGAGGCCCAGGAGTGAATGGGTCAAGGCCACCCTCATGTACTGAGATCCAATGTCAGAAAAGACAATAGGGGTATGGCTGGGGCAGGGGGAGAACATTTGTTTACAGGCCCCTGGGATGAAGCTCCACCCCTTTAACAAGTGCCTAGGGAGGGAGTTGGGGAGGGGCAAGAATCGCTGGGAGAGGAGAGATGGAGTGAGATCCCAGGAGGTCAGAACTGATGGAGAGCTCAGGGACCGCATGGTTGAGAGAAAGATGTAAGAATCTGGGCGTTTGACGGAGATCTGAAGGTAGTCGGAAGGAAGGGATTGGAGGACGAGGAACACTTTCAGGATTCCTATTTTATTTTATTTACCTGATTATTTGCAGGCAGGGGCTCTGGCTGTGAACTCACAAAGATTTACCTGCCTCTGCCTCCTGAGCACTGGGATCACCAGGTTCTACTGTTTTATGCTGTGTTTAGCTACAACTTAAGGACCTGACCACGCTAGGCGAGCTCTCTACCCACCGAGCTACCTCTCTACCTCCTTTAAGGCTTTTAAAAGGAAAATAGTATGTAAGATTCTTGATATACCTGGGAAAAGGACTTCTAGCTTCTGTGGAGAATAAGATACAGGCACAGGAGAAGGCCAGAGAGAAACTTGGCTTTTGAAGCATTTGGTTTGGGGTTTCATTTTCAAAGCCCCAATAATAAATGCAAAAGACTGAGATGTAGCTTTCTTATATAAAAAAAGAAAGAAAGAAAAAACTCAAAATGTACTAAAGACCTAAATGAAAAGAGTTAAAACAGTGGTAACCATGGTAACTAGGTTAGATAATTTGGGGGTGGGGTACAGGACATCAAAATTTGGCAATAATAATGTTGTGCATCTTTAATCCCAGTAATCAGGAAACAGAGGCAGGAGGATTGCTTGAGTTTGAGACCAACCTAGTCTATGTTGTAAATTTCAGGACAGCCAGAGCTACTTAGAGAACCCTGTCTCAAAACAAAGAAATAAGCAAAAAACTTAATAAAAATTAAAAAAGGATAAATTGACTTCATCAGAATTAAATACTTTTGCATTCCAAATAGGAACATCAAGAAAGAGAAGACAACCCATAGAATGGAGTAAAATATTTGTAAATCATGTATCATAACTTAACATGCAGAAATGTAAGTTTTACAACTCAATAATAAGAAAACAACCCGACTTAAAAATTGGTGAAGGGTGAGTGGTGGTGCATGCCTGTAATCCCAGTACTCAGGATAAATAAAACGTGTAAAAGAAGTTGAATCCAAAATGTAATAATACTACCTCATGCCTATTAGTACGGCTAGAATAAAATACTAGAAAAATAAAAACAAGACTGGGGTGGGGTGTCACCCAAGGTCCATAGCCCTGAGTTTTTGCTGCTGCTGCTGCAGCAGCGCCTGAACTAGGGAAGTGTTAGCAGAGAAGCTGCAGGGCTCATATGTGGCTGATGGAGTGCACTGCAAGGATGCCTTGGGAAACTGGCTTGCTGCTCCTGGGCTCTTGCACAGTAACACATCCCATCGCCCCAGCACGTGACCAGCAGCTGCACCTCTAGCGTGCACTTAAGAGGGATAAACACATCTTTCCATGCAAAGACTGTCACATAGCAACATTATTCATGCCACAGCACTGCTGAAGAGAGTATCTATAGAAAACCCATCAAGATCAGCCTTGTGGAGGGTGGAGGGTAGGTCAGCCATTCCTTCCTCTCACCCTTCCCCTTCCTCCTTGCCTCTTCTTTCTCTTTTCTTCTCTTCCTTCTCTTTTTCTCCTCTTCCCCCTTCTCTTCTCCTTCCCTCTCCTCATTTTCTCTTTCTCTGAAACAAGGTATTGGTATACAGCCAAAGTTCACCTCAAAATCAGCAAATCTGCTCCCTCAGCCTGTTGATGCTTTGATTAGGCCTGTACCACCAGAGAGCTCTGCCTTGTTATAATGAAGGCACGGATTCTATTCATGAAGGTTCTCACTCCCTTGACCTGACCTGCCTCTCCTCACCTAAAAGCCATCTCGTGGCACCAATTCTATCATGAATTTGGAGGGGAGTGGGCACAAACCACCCATTGCTTATATTTGTGTTGTCCAACCCAAATGAATGTTTTTTCATAACAATACCCCTTGTTAATTTATCCTGCAGGTTCTAACACCTTCCCATAATCCTCCCCGTGCCAGCCTGGAGTCCAGCCCAGCCATGGTCGAGAAAAGCTCTGTTCCCACAGTCCCTCCATGGGACACAGAACGCAGCACCCCAACATTTCCCACCAGTACAGTTCTCCCTGGGCTGACCCCATCTGTGTGGACTGTGTCACCTACTAGTTCTTCCAGGACAGGTAACTTTTGAAAAATACAATTATAAGACATTTAACACAGAGGAAAAATCTTGCAGGGACAGTGTTTAAGGTTTACTCCTCCCTTCGGTCCCAGTCTCAAGACAGACACATAGCCGACACCATGCTGTGTAACCAGAGTAAAAGGTGACTGGTGCACTGTCTTCTCCCTCTGTGGCTCTCTGAGGGAGAGGAGGAAACAGGCAGGTTAGGGCGAGCCAGCTCACATGGGGTAGTGGGAACAACACATGTTCTAATAGTAGTGAGTGTTGTGTATTTCTAGTTGTGTATTCTGTTGTGTATTTCAGCAAGAAAATGTGTTCTTTGGGCATGACTTTGAAGGGGAGACAGGGAACTGCAGAAGCCTGTCCCGGTGCTGGGAGCAGGAGAAACTTGGTGGGTCAGAAGGGCCTGCAATGGTCTCTAGCTTCTGAGGCTTCTCTTCAAGGGGAATTGCTAGTCTTGAGAGTGTTGCCTCTAAACCTCAGCACTATGAGCGATCTCTTCCATCCTGTGTGGAAGAGAAGAAAAGACTCACACAACATTTTGGAAGAACCAGAGGAGATCAATTGGCTAGAGCTGGTTTTGTGGGTGGAGAAGGCAAAATAGGAAGGAGTCTAGGATGGGAAGGATTATCTAGATTTGGTTCACCCAGGTGGGAAGACCTGAACCATGAGCAGCACCTTTCGCTGGGGCAGGGACTGGACAGCACAAAAAGGAAACCGTGAGACGAGCATCAGGGCTCATCTCTCTCTGCTTCCTGACTGTGGCTATCATGTGATCGGCTGCCTCGTGCTCCCACTGCCTTGACAGTCTGTACCCTCATACTGTAAGCCAAAATAAATGCCTCCTTCCTCGAGTCACTTCTGTCAGGGATTTTGTTACAGCAACAGGAAAATTAAATAAAAACTAAAATAAGGTCTATTATCCAGAGGGTGAGCGGGGGCTCATGTTTCCAATGTCAACTGGAAGGTGAGGGTGGCTGTAGCTACAGCCTGGCTCAAGGGCTGAACTCTAAGAGTGTGTGGAGGTGTAAGTTGCTCATCCCAGCACTTGGGAAGTGGAGGCAGGCAGGTCAGGAGTTCAAGATCGTCTCTGGCTGCATAGGAAGAAAGAGACCAGCCTGGGCTATATATGATTCTGTCTATAATAATAATAATAATAATAACAACAATAATAATAATAACATAAATAATAATAATAGCACCACTACCGACATAAAAGTTCAGCTACATTTGAGACCTGACTGATATCCCAGAAGCCTCCCTGAGCCAGTGCTATTCTGTTCTGATTCCCTGATGCTTTTTAACCTTCACTCTTACTGACTTTGATCCTGAACTTCAGTGAGGAGAGGACTATAGTGAAAGAGAAGCTGTGAGAGGAAGAGAAGCTACCCTGGGATTGGCTCCCTGGGTGCTAATGGTGATATGGGAATATGGGGTGTCTTTGAGCATGGCGGCACAGTCTTTCTCAGCTCTTAGTAAGCTTGGTTTTGGGGGTTAAAGTCACAGAAAACTCAACTCAGATAGTTTATACTGAACCAAATATGAAGGACAGTGAAACTAGTGCCCAGTTGAGACAAACCACAGTAGGACTGTATTGATGCCATTCAGACTGTGCAGTAAACGAGCTTCGTTGCATTAGCAGGTAAGTGCTTTGATGGGAGTTAATGCCTCTGCTGCTGGAGTGAAATTACCTTTTCATACTGAGCTTGCCTGGATTTCCTGTTGGAAAGGCTCCAAGACAAAGCCATTAGCCCCATTTATGAGGAGCTCCTGGATCTGAGCACATGGCTAATGACGCTGAGACACTTATGATCACTCTTGACCTATTTGTAAGTAAGGACCACTCCCCCGGGAGTCAGGAAAAGCTGGTTGCAACAGAGATAACAAACTCAATCAGTAGTCCTCCACTTATTGGTAAACTACCACCTGACACACAGCTCATTTTGAATGATTATTTTCTTCACAGTGCCAACTCACGTAGAAAGTTTGAAATTTGCAAAATCAATCTTGCAACATAACAGAGGGCACTAGATCAGGGTGGAGTGCCTTAGATAAAATTATATGAGGAATTCCAAAAACAGGTATATTTTTTGTATCACATAATGGCATGTACTGTTTCTAATTAATTTTTAGTAAAGGCACTTGCGGTGTCTGTTGGAGATAACCTTGTGATAACCTTACCAAACAGTGAAGCAGAACTAAAGGCCTCTGTTGAGCCAACATCCCGTGCAGGTAAGAGTTTGACATTCTTGGGTGACTGGGCCTTGGGGTAGAGCAGGGGTGTTTTCACCCAGGTCTCCTCAGACCATAGGCTTGATACATCCTTTCCATATTCCACAACAAGAGATGGCTGAAGTTTACTGCTTTAGCATAAATGCAGTAGGTGTCTAGGAAGTTCAAGATAGTGTATAATCTTTAACCGATCAGCTTGGAAGGTCACAATGTGGTAACAGAGAGGAGGGATTGCTACATGCAAGGCCTTGACACCCATGGACCAGAGGCCAGGAAGAGTCCATTGTGAGGAGACGGGTGGCATGCAACGGGAGGCTTGCTTGCTGATGCTGTAGTATTAGAAACACAGCTGAGCAGTTCTCATAATACTCCAGATCAGCTGCTCCAGAAATGTCCAGGGGCTAGGGAGGTGCCATGGATGAAGTATCTGCCACACAAGCTTGAGAACCTGTGTTCCGATATCTAGAACTTATGGAAAGCTGGATGTGGTCACATGTCTATAATCCCACTTGAGCTATCTTCTGACTTCTATACATGTGCCATCACACACACACACATACACAGTACACACGTCACACACACATGTACACATATATATTTACACACATAAACACACATAAAATACACATATAAATTTAAATATATTGCCAAGTTGACAATTACCTTCTCCTTACCCAGTGTCCCACTATTCCTGAGCATTTGAACCATTCCTACAGCCTATCAGTGCACTCTTCCTTAATTAGATCATTCTTAAATTCTTTGGTTCTCACCAGGTCACATGGGTCAAAGTTTCATAAATAGGGACAGTCATGCCTGTCATCTGCATCTCAGTCCTTTGAGTTGAGCTGAGCTACTACAGGGCTATCTAAAGACTTCAGACAGTTTTAGTTCAAGACAGAGATGTTTAAGTAACTTTGTGGCTTAGACAAATCTCTATAGAGACCAAATGAGTTGAAATCTATTCACTTTTCATCAAAAGGAGAAAAGATACAGTGGATTATACAGGATACTGTATACAGTTTAGGTGTATTGTAGAGCTGGGTGTGGTTTTGCATGCCTTTAATCTCAGCATTAGGGAAGCAGAGACACTCAGATGTCTGTGAGTTGGAAGACACCTTGGTCTTGGTCTACTTCATGAATTCTAGGTCAGCCAGAGCTACATAGTGAGAGCCTGTCTTAGTTTTTTTTTTTTTTAAAGACGTTTGGAAACAGCTTAGAAGGAAGGTTTTCAAATGTTAATAGTGACATTGGGGAGGCTTAATCTTTAGATTCTATTTTCTATCATTTGTATACTTTCATGATAAATTTGTTTTTGTGCTTGTTTTTCTTTATTTGCAAAGACACAGAAGTCTTGTGGTTTCTTACTGGGATGAGGGATGAAAGCTGAGTTCCGTGTTTCTAAGGCAATTGATACCATTGGTTTAAGGCTCTCTCTTCCTTGGGGTTATCTCAGAATTGATAAGCATTCATGCTTCTGATTTGTTCTCAGACACAACTTACAGCTATGAATGGGAATTAATGAGCTACCCAATAGACTTTCAAGGTAAAATCAAACAAGAAAACAAGCCGATTCTCCACCTTTCTCAAGTAAGTAACACGGCAGGTTGTGCACCTCAGAATTCAGCTAGCGACACCTTTGCTGTTGAACCCAGAATTCTCTGTTAGGATTAAAGACAAATGAAGAAACCTGGCATGATGGCATATGTCTGCAGTCTCAGCTACTTGGGAAACTGAGGCAAGAAGATTGCTTGATCCTAGATGTTCAGGCCAGCCTAGGCAACATAATCAGATCTCCCATTTCAAAAAAAAAATCTGAAAGTTATAATTAAATTGACATATCATCAGCTCAGGAGAAAGAGGCTCGGAAGCCCATTCTGTGTTCTGGATTCAAAGCCTGGGTCCTCATTCTTGCAGTCTTTACAGTGTTAAGATATCTCAGATGTCTGCCAGGCATGTTCTATGAGTTTCCAGCAGTTCCATTCTAGCTCACAAGTTGCTTAGTTGCTTAGATTGTCAAATACTACTCCACACGCAAGAAGACACACACCACTTCCTCAGCTCCAAGGAGAACACATTGTGTTAATAGCTAGGGGTCTGTTTTCTTGGGAGACAAATGTCTTCCTGTAACGCTGTACCAATCCCAGGACCTTACCAGCTTGTAGCAGGAGGGGCTGCTTGTTGGGGTTTCTGTCCTGCCCTGTTCCCACAGCCGGCAAGTCCCAAAGAAAATTACACAGAGGTCTCCATAAGATTATAAACTGATTGGCCCATTAGCTCAGGCTTCTTATTAGCTCTTGTAGCTTATATTAACCCATTATTCTTATCTATGTTAGCCACATGGCTCAGTACCTTTTTCAGCAGGGCAGGTCACATCCTGCTTCTTCAGTGTCTGGACAGGACTGCAGAAAGAGCTTCCTTCTTCCCAGAATACCCCTGTTCTCATTGCCCCGCCTCTACTTCCTGTCTGGTTGTCCTACCTATACCTCCTGCCTGGCAACTGACCAATCAGCGTTTACTTAAAACATAATTGACAGAATACAGAATTGTCCCATACCACCAGCTCACATCACTGCTGTGTGACTAAGCTGTTTCTCAAAGTGTGGTACCCAGACCTCTGCCAGGAACTCTGTGAACTTGTGTGTTAGAAGTGTATGATTCCAGACTGAGATGCAGATTAGTGTAGGGTCCTTGCTAAGCCCATGGGAGACCCTGGGTTCACCTTCAGTACTGAGCACTGCCCCCCAAACCCAAAATACAGCACACCTCCATTCACACTTACCCGAGAGCTGTGGTCCGTGGCTGATACAAGGCCTGTGACGCCTGTAACTAAGCAAAGGGCCTCTGTAGGTGACTTAGTATACTAGAGTGCAGTTCTCACATTTGTAGCAGTCCTAGAGAGACTGAAATGAGTCTTTCTTTCTAACCTTTGGGATGCTGTTCTAGAAAGGTGATTCCAGTGTCTTCAGATGCTCACCCATGTGCCTGCTTTTACATTGCAGTTGTCTGTGGGACTCTATGCCTTCAGAGTGGCTGTTTCTAGTGAGAACGCATTTGGAGAAGGATATGTCAACGTCACTGTCCTGCCAGGTGAGTCTGTTGGGAGAATGGCCTCTCGGCTGTGCTAGTCTCATGTTCTGGCACCTGATGTCATGGTTGTATAAACTATGACATGACTGCCCCATGGTGTGGTTAAGGGGGAGGTTTTTGTTGTAGATGAGATGGGGGAGGAGGGAGAACAGTCAGAGGTGTCTAGAAGAACCCAGAGCAGAGAGAGAAAGAAGCAGACTGAACACAGCCCACAGACTAGTCATGGTCAGGGCTATTTGTGAGAGAGGGGAGAATAGCAAGGGAAAGAGAACAGAGAAAATAGTTAGAGAAGCGGGAACAGAGCAGAAAGAAAACATAGCAAGAATACCAAGGCTATAAGGAGACTGAGTAGCTGGGGTGAGGGAAGCCAGTGAGCTGAAGGGCGTTTAGGGTAGAGGGGAAGGCGAGAAGGGCTGGATGCTAGCATGGACTTTGTAACAGGTACTTGCGATCCAGGGAGCCTGGAAGCCAGCATAGACTTTGATATGCCGAAAGGTGACACAAGGTAGACATATGTCCCTTCTGTCAGAAGTAAGGGAAATGACCCCTTGTGATAGATGGAACTGACTTCACAAGTTCCCGAGGAATATTGGCTTTTCTCTAACTTCCAGAAATCCTCCTATAGTCTAGGTTTAACTCTTCTCTGGATATTTGGACTGTCCTTTGGAGTTTGGACCTTTTTTATTTTTACCTTAGGCACTGTCTCAGTTAGAGTTCTGTTACCATGAAGAGACACCATAACCAAGGCAACTCTTACAAAGGAAAGCATTTAATTGGGGGCTTGCTTACAGTTTCAGAGGCTCAGGCCGTTATTATTATGACAGGGAGCATGGCAGCCTGCAGGCAGGCATGTGCTGAAGGAGAAGTAGAAAGCTTTTCCATCCTGATCCACAGGCAGAGAGAGAGAGAGAGGGAGAGAGAGAGAGAGAGCACAGGAGATGGTGGAGGGAGACAAGAGCCTGGGCCTGTGTGGCCATTTGAAACCTCAAAGCCCAGCCTAGTGACAGAAATCCTCCAGCAAGGCCACACTTTCTCCAACAAGGTCACACCTCCTAATCCCTCTCAACTGTTCCACTCCCTGGTGACTAAACCTGAGCCTTTGGGAGCCATTCTCATTCAAACCACCTCAGGCACCTCTGTAGAGAAAACATGCAAGGATTATGTTTAGTCTTTTTTGTTTTCTTTTGCTTTTCTATTACTCTAGCATTTGTTTGCCATGCAACTCAAGTATACAAGCTAACTGCTTGCTGTTCTTGAATGATGACAAACTGTACCTTGGCCCTCCCTGTCCAACACTTACACTGTCTACCTTCTTTCCTCGTGACCTAACTTTCAGGTAGGACCGTGGAGATTTCAAATGCATCTGTGTCCCTAAAGGGTCAGGGGCACGCGTGTGTCATGGTCTAAAGTCCATCCCTGGACCACAATGCAGTGCATTCACGTGAATTAGAGGAGATGACCTTGGGTCCTGCTGGGCATACGCTGCTTTATGTGCCCCAGCTTGCAGCTCCCACTTATCTATCAGCTCAGTTGAGCCATTGGCCTGCATCAAATTCTAGCAACACCACCTCCTAGCCATCTCTCCTGGGGTCAGCAGCTCTACCTTTCCCACAGTCTATTTACTATTACAGCTGAAGTCTAGTGAGGGTGGTGGGCACCTTTACTCAAAGATTTAAGATCCAATTCATGGCCTGGTGATGTTGTCAGCTGGTAGAGTGCTTGTCCAGCACTGGCTACGTCTGTATTCACCGTGTAATCCTAGCACTTGGGAGGCACAGGCAGGGGAGCAGGAGTTCAAGGTCATCTATAGAAAATTGGAGGCTACCCTGGGATAAATAAGGCCCGGCAATCTAGTCTTCCTTTTCCATAATCATTGTACACATTCCATGACTCTCCTCTTGCATCTAGGATTATCTAGAGATATATGAATTGACAGACAAGCTCAAAATCCTCAGGAGGGGTTTAAAAGTTTAGTTTTCCACAGTTGAGACTCAGGGGGACAAAGACTTCTCTAGGATGTTCAGAAGCAGATTTTAGAAAGGATGCCTTTGTTTGTGTGTGGCTGGTGTGCGCAAAGTTGGCTTAGTTGCTGTCTTTTTTTTTTTTTTCTGTCCCACAGCTGCAAGAGTCAACCAGCCACCTGTAGCAGTTGTCTCTCCTCAGATACAGGAACTCACTGTGCCTTTGACCTCAGCCCTCATCGATGGCAGCCGTGTGTATCCTCCATGTTTGGGTGGTTTCTGTCCGTCTGTGCTGTCAGACTGAGCACTCTGTGTGGAGAAGACCTGTTCTACCACGATAAACCAGTGTCTGTTCTAACTGCTTGTCTTGGGCTCTTCAGCTTTCATCTGGGAGTAGTAGCAATACCTATAATCCTAGCATCTGGGTGGCAAAGGCAGGAGGATGGGGAATTCAAGGCCATCTTCTGCTACTTTGGGAGTTCCAGGCCAGCTTGGGGTACATGAGACACAGTCTAAAACAAATAGACAACAAACAAACAAATACAATGTTCTTTAGGGTCAGATATTTGATTTGCAATTCAAAGAATTACTAAGGATTCTTTTGTGAACCACATAGAATTTGTAATATTAGCAACTGAAACAACATTTAGTAGGAGTGAGACTGGCTGCAGTGAGAGTAGGTAGCATTTCACTTACTAATTTATTCAGAGTTTATTCTTTAACCAGAGGATGAGGATAGGGTAACTTTGGGTATCCACACAAACGAGAATAGACTGTAAACACATTCAACGCTGAATCGGTTTAACAAGATGATGTGCTCTGATCTGTATCTGCTTTCACGTTCACTCAGTCACAGAGTTAACTCCATGGCCTGCTGAGAGTGAAAAGCAGTGGCCTGTACTCATGGCTGTTGCTCTGTCTGCTAGACTGTGGACATCACAGCGGTGTGACTGCTTGCATCTATTCCGCATCATGTCCACATCCTTCACCCACTGCAACATGAAAATACTGTGCATTTATTTGTTTGCTTGCTTGCTTTCTCAGGCAGCTCAGGCTGGCCCACACTTGCGATGTACTAAAGGTTGAGCTTGGCCCCCTAATGCTCTCAACCCCTTCCCGAATGCTAGAATTATAGGATTGTGAGTCTCCATGCCTAGCAGGCAGAGAACACTTTAAATGGAACTAATTGTATGAGAAAAGGCCTACATTTTTAAAATCTTTTGATTCAGAATAGCTTAGTTATAAAAACCATACTAGATTACTAGTTGGCCACATAAGCTTATTTCCTTAAATGAATTTGACAAAAAGCCAATTTCCTTCTGGGTCTAGAAGTACATGGTTCTACATGACACATATTGTTGCTCTCTTTTATTACTTATTTATTTTTTGTGACATGGAGATTGAACCCAGGGTTTTGTGGATGATGGGCAAATATTCTGTTACTGAGCTACATCCTCCAGCCCTGCTTGTTCTTTGTTTGTTTGTTTGAGACAAGGTTCCACTACGTAGCTCAGTCTGGCCTTGAACTCATGGAGATACTTCTGACTTAGTTTCCAGAATGCTTGTGACCTACCGCACCAAAACCACCCCTCCCCCCTTCTCACTACCGGGGCTTCACATTCATGGTAGTTAAGCACTGTACCACTGAACTACAGTCCCAGCCTGCTGTTTGCTCTTGTCCCAGGGATTAAACTCAGGTCACCAACCATAGTGGCAGGTGTCTTTAACTGCTGTGCCATCTTCGCAGTCCCACCCTGGTTTGCCTTTTAAGTGGGGAGATTTTCAAGCATGATGCTGTCCTTTTCTGGACTTATATGTTAATCATTCATATGCTAAAGGGGTTTTGTGAGTTGTAGGTAATCAGCTCTTAACATGTTCAAGAACTTGTTGGTTCAGATCTCTATATGAAGCTGTCGGTGGCGTGTCACCAGCCACCAAGATGAGTAGGAGCTGAATGTTCAGGCACTACATTCTGGGCTACCGTACCCGTCTCTCTGCTTTTTAAATATTCAGTGAGTTAGAACAGCCCTGCTCAAGCCTACGCAAGTCTAGAAAAATAGTGATGACAATTTAGGGACTGGGGGGATGGCAGCAATGCGCAGTGTACATCATGGGGATCTGGGCAGATGTGTATTTCCATGAAACACGATTAAGTTCTCAGTAAGCGGCTACACTTTCATCTCACTGGTCCCGTAACCCGTGCTGGATACTGTTTTCTTCTCCTTTGTAGAAAGCACAGATGACACTAAGATAGTGAGTTACCACTGGGAAGAAGTCGATGGGCCTGTCCTAGGAGAGGTGTTTCCGGCTGATGCCCCAGTCTTACGCTTGTTGAACCTAGATCCTGGTAACTACACTTTTAGGCAAGTGGGTTCCACCTGTCTTGTGTTCTCCCAGGACTTCTCTTTTGATTGTTTCTTGAAACTGATACTTTTATAAAAATAAAAATAATATATCACCAAGCAGAGGAAATGAAATATTTCTCCTCTGTCCATGACCTGAAAATGAGGAATGGTATGGTATTTAAGTGCTTTTTCTATTCACATGCTACTTTAAACCTTTTTCTGTTTTCCTTACTTGGGTTAAGGTTCTGATGGGAGAGACCCCAGATCAGAGCTAAGCTGGAGTTTGGTCCTTGTCTGTGTGGGGTTTGTGGGATAGTATGAAAGGAAGCCCAGAAGATGCAGATGGCCTCTGATATACCATTTACCCTGAGCTGTTCTCTATTCCTATTTATACAGCTTTACTCCCAGACACCCTACCCCCAACCAAGGGTGAAATGAGTTAGCGGATGGAGAGTGCACTGTTCTTGGGAGCACAGGAGGGATCATTTCAGTACAGGAGGGCCTGAGCAGTTTCCTTCCTTCCTTCCTTCCTTCCTTCCTTCCTTCCTTCCTTCCTTCTTTCCTTCCTTCCTTCCCTCCGTCTCTCCCTCCCTCCATCCCTTCTTTCTCTCTCTCTCTTTCTTTATTTGGTGTGTGTATGTTGAGCATTTGTATATATCTGAAAATGTTTAACCCTAAAATGCTTTGCAGAATGTCCTGGAAGCATACTTGTAGAAAATCCCCTAGAGATGAATTTAGAAATTGAGTGTTTTATAGCCGAAATTCACAAGTGGTTTAGTCAGTAAATGCTCAAGATGGAAGGCAGAAGTGGCTCTGTAACAGTCTAAGCATGAGTTACTGGAGAGGGGTGTGTAGTGATACTCTCCTTAGGATGGGTTGCTGAGGTGGACGTCTAGTGGTGCTCTTAGGATGGGTTGTTGTTGATGGACGTCTAGTGGTCCTCTTAGAGTGAGTTGCTGAGAGGGGTGCCTAGAACACACTTAGGATGAGTTGAGCTGATATGGGTTGCATGGAGGGGGCACATTCTCCACTTAGCATCTCAAAGACTAGTAAATTCATAAAAGCTAAGCCTTAATGTGGGAACATATTATGACTCAAAAATAAAATGAATCCATGACAACAGAAGCAATGAAAAATATCCTGACCTGTATGTTTTTCCTAGCCTCATCCTCAAGTTTCTATTCTCACCTTTTTCTGAGAATGGCTAGTCTGAGCAGGCTAAGGTGACCACTTACTTTTAGGTATGGCCCAATCTTGGATGTAAGAGCTTCCTTTTCTTGTTATAGGTTGACCATCACAGACTCAGATGGCGCTACTAACTCCACTACAGCAACCCTCATCATCCGTGATGCTGTGGATTACCCACCTGTTGCTAATGCAGGACCAAATCAGACCATAACTTTGCCCCAAAACACCATCACTCTGAATGGAAACCAGAGCAGCGATGATCACCAGATTGTCCTCTATGAGTGGTCCCCAGGCCCTGGCGGTGAGAACCAAGAGGTGGTCATGCAGGCAAGTCCTCTATCCTGCCTGCAGACTTTTATCCTATCTATCCATCCATCTATCTATCTATCTATCTATCTATCTATCTATCTATCTATCTATCTATCTATCTACCCATCCATCTTTCTTTCTTTCTTTCTTTCTTTCTTTCTTTCTTTCTTTCTTTCTTTCTTTCTTTCTTTCTTTCTTTCTATCATCTATGTATATTCATTCATCTATTCTTGGTTTTGAGAGGTTGTTAAATCAGAAAATCTATTTTATAAACTTCCAAACTATGAAGTGTTGGAAGAGCATGTAACCTCACAAATCTCCTCCAAGTTTACACCCCCCACTGTCACATACCTAGGTAAGCACAGAACAGCAACCAAGCCGTCAGTCCTGTTGTTTCAACTAGCTCTTGAGGTCAGTTGGGAAAAAAGCTGACTCATTGTTTGTTAGAGCAATATGTCATTTAGTCTTGGGTGAGACATTAGAAGCAACTAACCTAACTATATTATCCGAAAAGCAGTGTTATTCTGAGTGCCTCATTTACTGAAATACCATAGCAGATACTGCTGTGTTTACCACTCAAGGAGTGGTGGACTTGCGAGAATGGAGCCTATAAATGAGGCTGACTAAAGTCTCATGCAATAGCCAACTTTATTCAGCGCATCAGACAGTTTATACCCTGAGGGTTAGCCGAGGTGACATGCATAAAGTTGTTCAATCACAGAGCAAGCCATATGTGGTGAACAAGCTGCTCATGGTAAAAACATGTTTACCCTTACAGACATATGAACAAATAACACTAGCCAGTTGTAATGAATAATCTGAAGTGAACTCACTCCCATCCACTACACCGGGGAGGGGCATGAAAGCATAACCCAAGAATAATTCTGTGTTTTTGAAGAAACTGAGGTCACAAGATTCTCGTCTTGGTGTCTTGGAGTTTTCTCACAAGCACTCAGAAATCTCCTTACACCTCCATTCTCGGACCCTGTTCCAACACTGTGGTAGTGAGTTCCAGGTTTTATTAATTTACATTCCTTCAGTGCTGAGAGGGTACACAACAGACTCACGATTGCATTTTCTTGGGTTCACACCTGCTTTTATTTTTCTACTCTCCCCCTCTCCACTTTTTCTTTTTCTTTTCTTTTCTTTTTTTTTTTTTTTTTTTGAGACAGGGTCTTACTGTGTAGTCCTGGCTGACCTGGAGCTTGCTATGTAGACTAGGCTGATTCCAAAATCAAGAGATCTGCCTAACCTCTGCCTCCCCCCCCCGTACTGGAATTAAAGGCACGCACCTCACAGCCTGCTCCTTCCTTCTTTCTTTTAATTTTTGCATGCACTGCCTAGCACCTCACATATACTAGGCAAACAAGGAATATCCCTATTCCTTTTCATATTTTTAAAGCTGAGCAAGGTCTTGCTAAGTTATGCAGATTGGCCTTTAACTTGCTCTGTATCCCTGGCAGGCCTTGAATTTGCCACCTTCTTGCTTCAGCTTCCCAAGAGTCTTTGTTTGCTTTCTGTTGCTGTGATAAAGACCATGACTGAAGGTAACATGGGGGAGGAAAAGTTTATTTCACCTTGCAGGTTTCAATCCATTGTCAAAGGAAGTCAGGGCAGAAACTCAAGTCAGGAACCTGGAGGCATAAACTAAAGCAGAGGCCGTGGAGGGGCACTGCCCACTGGCTTGCTCCTTATGGCTTGCTCAGCCTGCTTCCTCATGCAACCCTGTACCACCTGCCTAGGGGCGGCACCACTCACAGTAGGTTGGGTTCTCCAAAATCTGTCATTAATCAGGAAAATACTTCCGCAGACTCGCCTACAGGCCAATCTGATAGAGGCATTTCCTCCACTGACGGTCCCTCTTCCCTAATGACCCTGGCTTGTGTCAAGTTGAAAAAAAAATCTAATTAGGACACCACAGAGCTGGTGTGTGTGAGGCCTGCACCGTTGCACCCAGTTTGTTTTCAAGTAGGTTCTCTGCATTAGGTGAAACCATCAGCACCTGCCATTGCACACTGCTCTCTCAACTTCTCTAATGATAGTCTTCCTCTTGTTTCCTTCTCACATTTGCTACTGTGTAGGGAGTGCGGACCCCATACCTCCACTTGTCTGAGATGCAGGAAGGAGAGTACATATTTCAGCTGATGGTGACAGATTCCTCAGGACAGCAATCCACTGCTTTGGTCGTTGTGATTGTCCAGGCCGGTAGGTGAGACATAGATGAGATTTGACCCCAGAGATGAAGGCAGAAATAATAAACTAGACCCTTGAGCTTCAGATGTGTCTAACTGGGCGGTAGCATCCTGAGATTCCTGAGCTGGCAGGAAATCAGGGACACGTGAGCTGATGTAGCATGAGAAACAGATTTCCTTTCGAGGTTCTAAATCTTGCCATACTCTCTAAACCACAATACAGGAGACAAAATGAGAGTCACTGTCAGCACCACACGTGTCTCTGATTTGTCACGTGGTAACTCCTGTGCGTGTCATACTCAGCTTGGGAAAGTTCCAGGGCGTGTTGGGGAGACTGGCTGACTGTGTGACCTGACACCCAGATGCAGCAGACACTTGGGCATTGGCTCAGGCTCCACTCACTTATTAGTCATATAAAACCCAGGACTCTGCTACCTGTAGCTTTCAGGAGACGCATAGGTAGCCAGCTAGACCTTGCTTACAACCGTCTTGGCTCTAAAACTTGTCTAGGAAAGGCCTGTTGTCTCCACATCCGCCACCTAGTCGACTGACGATGGGGACAGTCTCAGCTGAAAGACAACTAATTGAATTTGTTACTAACTGATTCAGCTAAGATGTAAAAGGTGCTCTGAGCTAGACTCTTGGGATATGGAATTAGAGAGGATGAACCTGCCTCTGCCCTTCCAAGGCTGTGGCAAGTACATGTGGAGTGACATGGACTTATTCAGGTGCTCTCCTCAGTCAGGAAGAGTGCCCAGATAAAGAGCACCTACAGAGCACTTGGGCCCATAAATAGCCTCTACTGGAGTCCCAGTTAACACACCCATGGCAGGTGGTCAGGAGAAGGATGGGGACTGGAGGGCAAGAAGAAAGATGTTTAGAAAGAGGGACCTAGATTCCCAGAAGCCATAGGATGAAAGGGGCCTGGGTAAATAAAATAATAAATAAATAAAAATGGTATCAGCGGAGAAAACAGAGGTGTGACTAGGCCTGGAATGAGATGACCATAGAGGGGCAGGGCTTTCATGAAAGGCTTTGTAGATGTAAATTATGGAGCCGCTATTCATTTTGAGAAGGACAGTGGGGGAAAGACACTGTATCTCCATGGTCGTGGCTGTGGCTATGTGACTCTTGGCTTGGAAGCAGAAGCGGTAGCTATTCACAAAAATAACCTCAGGAGTGATGTTTTACTTCTTTTCCTTTCTTCGCATATTCTACTGAAATATTTTCCTTTTAAAAATATTTGTTTTTATGTACATGGGTGTTTGGCTTGCGTGAGTGTCTGTGAAGGCCAGAAGGAGGAGTCAGAACTGTTGTGAGCCACCATGTAGGTACGGGGAATTGAAACCAGGTCTTTCCAGCCCACAGCTGAAGTATTGTCAGCAGTTGCTGTTTAGCAGGTACTGTGCTAGACAGCAGAACTGCAGACAAAGAGAGCAAGCCTATGCACCCTGATTTCCGTTCCCTTTCTCTCCTCCCCTGCGTTCTTTTTTCCCTCCTTCCTCTTTTTGCTTCCCCATAATTCCTTTCCTCCCTCTCACTTTCTCTCCTTTCTTCTCTCCTTCCCTTCCTCCTCTTCTTCTCTTCCTGCCTCCTTCTCTTCTTTCCTCTCTTGAATGTCTGCAATTGTAGAAAAGAACCAGGCTCCAGTGGCTGTGGCAGGCCCTGACAAGGAGCTGTTCTTCCCGGTGCAGAGCGCTACACTGGATGGGAGCGGGAGCAGCGATGACCACGGCATTGTCTGCTACCACTGGGAGCACATCAGGTAGTGTACCCACCTGTCACAGCCCTGTCACAGCCGAGTGACAGCATCCCTTCCCTGGAGGACTGCATTAAGCAGCAGCTCGGGCTTGTCGAGGAGTCAAGATTTAAGTAAAGAGTAACTAGGCCTTATTGATAAAAATGTGTGTTATAGGCATGGCACTGCATGCTTGTAATCCTTGCACTTGGGAGGTTGAGGCAGGAAACTCTTGAGTTCAAGGCTAGCCTAAGCTACATAGCAAGACCCCCATCTCAAACAAACAGGCAAGCAAAAAGAGACACTGGTGGGCAGTAGAGGGAAGTGGAGCCCAGAACAGCTGGCCAGGGCTGGCTTGGTGTAAGGTGAACTTCCTGGCACCAAAAAAAAAAAAAGAAAAGGAAAGAAAAAAAAAGTCGCAGGAAAAGCCATGGGTGGCATGGGTGGTCTGTCTGCAATCAACCAGCCCCAGTGACTGGGTAGAGCAGGTGTGCAGAGTCCAAGGTGAAATTCATATCATAACATTTCCTGTTTTACCTACTGGGTCTCAGTACTCTACATGGATTCTGGAGAGGGAACTGCATAGTTTCCATTTTTGTTTGTTTGCTTGTTTGTTTGTTTGTTTACTGCATAGAACTTTCTATGCAGACCAGGCTGGCCTTCAATTCACAGAGATCCACTTGCCTCTGACTATCCTCCATCTCCCAAGTGCTGGGATTGAAGGCATGTGCCACCACGCTGGGCTGCAACATCCCATTTTAAAGTTGAAAAACACAGGCTTCCAGAAATAAGCAAGGGTGAATAGTTTAGGGTACCTAGACTGAAAGAGGCTGCATGGAGACACAAAACTGCATTCTAGGGTCTAAGCAACTAGACAGAATTCCTCTCTCCAAGGGCAGACCATTTGGCTCCTGCCTTTCTCTTCCACACATGACCTGGAGCTAGATGAGGACTTCCGAGTTTCATTCAAAGAAGAAATGGGAGGTTGAGTATGGTAGTGCACACCTATAATCTCAGCACTTAGGAGGCTGAAGCAGAAAGCTCATCATGAGTTCAAGACTAATGTGGGCTGCATAGTGAGACCCTATCTAAAAAAATGAAAAAAAAAGATGTGAACAGTTTCTAAGATTCCATTTTCTAAAGGGAGATCATTTCAGTGGCATCTCAATTAAAAGAGAAAAAAAGGATGAAAACCCTTTCCCAGAAGCCAGCACATTTTGTTTGAAAAAGGCTTAGCTTTGACCCTCATGCCAAGCCAGAGAACATGTGTACAGTTACCTCAGACCTCTGTAGAAACCCAGATGGCCACTCCAGCCAGAAGTAGAAGCATTTGCTAGGGCACGGGTCTCATGCTCCACCTTTTGTCTACAACATCCCCATTTTACAGGGGTCCCAGTGCCGTGGAGATGGAGAATGTGGACAAAGCCATAGCCACTGTCATTGGGCTTCAGGTGGGTACCTATCACTTCCGCCTAACCGTGAGAGACCAGCAGGGACTGAGCAGCACATCCACCCTCGCCGTGGCTGTGAAGAAAGGTAAGTGGACCTGATGGCAGGACCTGAACCTGCCCTGCCTTCCAGTCTCCCAGGTCCCCAAGTCAGTTGAATGGTTACCCAGCCCTGTTGGTGTTTGCTCATGAGTTCATAGCTGACTGAGCTCTGCCCAGGGGGCACCAACCTTCTTCTCCCTGACAGCTGAGCTCATTTAAGTCCTCTCTGGCTCCAGGGAGTGTGTAGAGCAGGAAGCCACGAGCCTACATTTTTTACAGGAAAAAGACACAGTTCTGGCTCGTGGTTTGCTTTCTTCTTTCTTGGAAACCCAAAAGCAGAAAGACGTTCAAGTTATGTACTTTGTTTTTAAAAGCAGAAGTTCACAACTTTTTATTATGTTTTTATTTATCGTGCCTGTGTATGTGCGGAAGGGGAGTGTGCTTGCCACAGTGTGCATGCGTGCTTGTATGCGTGTGTGCGTGCGTGTGTGCATGTGTGTGTGTGTAGGTCAGAGGACATCTTTCAGGGAGTCAGTTCTCTCTGACTACCATGTGGGTCCATCAGCCTTGATGACAATCACCGTTACCCACTAAGCCATCTGGTTGGCCCATATACCCCTCCTTCCAATTTTTAAAGACAAGTTTTTAAATGTCTGATCCTCTTGCTTGCTGGGATTACAAGCATGCAGCACCTCGCCTGGTTTACTTGATGACAGGGACTGGACTGAGGGCTTCGGGCATGCTAGGGCAAGCGCTTTACCACTGTAGATCCTTAGCCTTCTATATTGGTTTTTATTGTAAAATTTTCAGTAAAATTTCTTGCTTTTGTCTGTCTTCCCATTGGACGGAGAGCTGCTCGATATTTATCTATATCCTATCTTACAGTTATTTTGGGCAGAAAATAATGCCTTGGGGCATCTAACAACCTTGGCTACAAGACGGAACAGTTGTGGGTGTTGTATGCCATGCCGTCAGTGGTGTTTTAAGTCACTTTCTTGCCTTTTGTTTTTGCGGTGTCTGACTTAGAAGATAACAGTCCTCCAAGAGCCCAGGCCGGTGGAAGACATGTTCTTACACTTCCCAATAATTCCATTACCTTGGATGGTTCAAGGTCTACTGATGACCGAGGGATTGTGTCCTATCTATGGATCCGGGATGGCCAGAGTCCAGCTGCGGGTGTGAGTACTTGAGGGGTACTGCCCCTCAGCCATGTACACTGCGTACAAATTAGTCAGTGTGGTCTGTTGTGACAAACCTGGTGGTTTCAGGCTGCAGGCAGGGCGACTGAAGCCACCAGGACCAAGGTGACAGTCTGTTTACCTCTGCTGAGTGATCTCTTTCCGTTACTATATCTGTCTGTGGCCATGTGAGAAAGGAGGAAAGAGGTGGGGAAGCTGCTCTAAGGTTTATATAAATACTCCAATCCTGTGGGTCAGGCCCCACCCCTATAACCTCATTCAACTTTAATTATCTTCTTCTAAATTCTAACTTTAGGTCATAATGCAGATTAAGGCTTGAACGTATGACTTCTCTCCAGTAAGATTCGGGGACCTCTGGGTTTGAAGATTCTGAGGGCTGGAGACACCAGGGTGCCGTTAGGTTTTTTGTTTGTTTGTTTGTTTGTTTTGTTTTTTGAGACAGGGTTTCTCTGTAGCTTTGGAACCTGTCCTGGAACTAGCTCTTGTAGACCAGGCTGGGCTCGAACTTACAGAGATCTGCCTGCCTCTGCCTCCCGAGTGCTGGGATTAAAGGCATGCGCCACCACCACCCGGCGGGTGCCGTTAGGTTTAAGTAAAGCTGAAGTCCTCTTCCTGATCTGATTTTCTGTAGCACACCATACAGGCCTCTTGTGTCTCAGAACAGCTGTGAATCCAGCCCAACACATTTGTAGATGGCAACATTATGTCACAATATCGAAAGGCTGGGCATCACGAGGGACATGGAAGCCAAGCTTCCTATTTTAGTTTTCTTCCTCCATGTATCAGGTATGTCAGATGCACAGGGATTTCCACTTCCACTTCACAGTGGCAGTGACTAAAATATAGGGATGGAACGTGACTTGGCCAAGGCCAAAGAGCTCAGTCTTAAACCAAACCCATATCATTAGCTTTTGAAAGCTGTTGGATCACTCTGCCTCTTAGGTTGTAGATTTCGGTATGTCTTCCTTTATTCCATGCCTAAGGATTTGACATCTACCAAAGCTTTCTTGTAGATACCAAAGGTGTGGTCACAGGGAAGGGACTGAAAATGCCTTGTGCATTCCAAAGTACTTCTAGAAAGAATTCTATAGAGCTAGATGGTAGATTAGCTCCTCAATGTAGCTGCAGTGTGTCTCAGTTCAGATTCCTAACTTTTCATTGCTGTCCATTCTGGTCAACAAGTAGACAAAAAGTAGAGCCCAAAAGATTTCTCTCTCACTCTTTGGGACTTTGGGCCTGTTGAATGAGTGATCTGTCTACAAGGCTCTGGGGTCACTTGGGAAGGTGGATAGGATATGCCATGAGGGGTGCGAGGGGACAACATTATATAACTATGTTAGACGAGGAGACCATAAAACTCCATGCATTGTCCTGGGACTTTCAAACCAAGCTCTTGTCCTCTGTTAATTAATAATGGGGGGGGGGCTGGAGAGATGGCTCAGTGGTTAAGAGCACTGCCTGCTCTTCCAAAGGTCCTGAGTTCAATTCCCAGCAACCACATGGTGGCTCACAACCATCTGTAATGAGATCTGGTGCCCTCATTAAAAAAAAAAAAATTAATCATTTGGAAATTCCTGAAAGTTGTTTGCCATGTCTTGTTTGGTCCTCGTACCCACTGGTGCTCCACATAAAGAGGAACTGAAGATTTAAAACCTTACCCCTTTCCCTTCCTCCCTCCTCCAGCCAAATAAGTCATATACGTCCGAAAACAAGAAACTCAGAGCTCTGAGCTCCAGAGAGGCTCAGAGACTGCGTACAAAGTTGACAGCTGCCCTGTGCATCCCCTCCCTTCTCAGGATGTCATCGGAGGCTCTGACAACGGGGTGGCTCTGCAGCTCACCAACCTGGTGGAAGGAGTCTACACTTTCCACCTGCTAGTCACGGACAGTCAGGGGGCGTCAGACTCAGACACAGCCACTGTGGAGGTCCTGCCAGGTGTGTACCCATCTGATGTCACTGGGATGGGGGTTCCTCGGTATTTAGCTTCTCCTCTTGGCCAGTCACACCGTAAGAGTTTATATCTGAAAGGAAGATTTTGCTTTCCTGATTTAACATGAAGTGAACACAGTCAGGCTGAGGGAGGGAAGCCTCTGTGAGGTGGGCATGGTGACGCTATGCGTGAACTGGACTAGATAGTGCCCATGAGCAGGAAAACAATGTTTTCGGGTGCTGGGGAAGGGAGGTGCCAGAGTTTCAATGTAGCCCAAAGCTATAGTTGATTATTATTATTATTATTATTATTTTGGTTTTTCGAGACAGGGTTTCTCTGTGGCTTTGGAGCCTGTCCTGGAACTAGCTCTTTTAGACCAGGCTGGTCTCGAACTCACAGAGATCCGCCTGCCTCTGCCTCCCGAGTGCTGGGATTAAAGGCGTGCACCACCACTGCCTGGCCAGTCTGGCTTTGAACCTTTCTACAGCCTCTGCTTTTTGCCTTACCAAGCCTGTGGTCTCGTGGTGAAAATCCTGTCCTCTCTCTCAGACCCCAAGAAGGACGGCCTGGTGGAGCTGATCCTGCAGGTTGGTGTGGAGCAGCTGACGGAGCAGCAGAAGGAAACCCTAGTGAGGCAGCTGGCTGTGCTTCTGAATGTGCTAGACTCGGACGTGAAGGTGCTCAGGATTCAGGCACACACGGATGTCAGGTATGGAGCTGCATGCCCAGCACGTGGCACTCAGATGTTGGATATGATAACTACTGTCTCAAGCAAGAAGGTAGGCACGCATAGTTAGTATGACGAAAGCTACATTTTATTATGCTGAGGGTCATCACACAAGGTTCATACTGAATTCCTAACTACATTCCTAAGGCTGCTCACCTGTGTGATGTGTCTTAGCTGGAGGTCAGATCTAGCCTCTAACAGAAGTCTCTGATCTGAGGGTCAGGATCCTGGCACAGACTCTCCAGCCACAGGACAGGTCAAAGTGATGTCTCTTCAGGTGTGTAGAACAGAGCATTGCTTTTGGACTCTGCTCATATACTGTCCACTGGGCATCATGGTCTGCTAGGACTGTGTCTGGTTATCATGAGTGAGTGATGTCATTGGGTTCTGGTGCAACCTTGGGTGTAGTGGGGTTCCTGACTAAGTTGTTTCACACATCTTAAAGGCACTTTTTACCATTCCCGTTACACCTACCCAACATTGGGCTTCACTCAGGACTAGAGTGAATACTTACCCAACATTGGGCCTCACTCAGGACTAGAGTGAGTACTTACCCAGCACTGGGCCTCACTAAGGTGTAGATTTGCTGCAGGCCTCCTCTGCTCTCTCCCAGGCCATCTTTATCCTTGTTTGTTTTCTTGTTCATTTTTTATCACATTCACATTCTTCTATTGTTATCCTTAAAGAGAAGAGGAAGAACAAGTCACTTGCCTGGTGGTGGTGGCGGCCATGCCTTTAATCCCAGCACTCGGGAGGCAGAGGCAGGTGGATCTCTGTGAGTTTGAGGCCAGCCTGGTCTACAGAGCGAGTTCCAGAACAGGTTCCAAAGCTACAGAGAAACCCTGCCTTGGAAAAACCAAAACAAAACAAAAAAAAAGCTAGCAATTTTAGGACCCTCCCTCGGGCCCTGGTAAAGGATTGAGAATGTTCTGAATGAAAGAGTTAGGGACATCAAAGGAGCTAGTGTTTTTGCTCTGCCAGAGTTCTAAGGACTTGCAAATAGCCTGGGGCTTAAGGCGAAGTTGCCCTTGGCAGACACTTTTCTGTGTGAAGAGACTGCTCAGAGCCATTTGGTGCCTTTAAGGAGTTTACTCAGCCTTTCATCTCACAAGATTTTTGTGTTTAATTGAGTTTTATTTTTAAAGCCTATCAAAGCAGTGCCATCATAGGGCAGGAGACTAGAAAGAATGGCATGGTTAAAATCCACCATTTCCAGAAAGTACATTTTTGCAGCTTTTGTTGGCCCGTCTGTCTGGGTTGATTTTTCAGAGAACTGAAATTTATTTAGAAAAGTGACTAATGAAAACATATTCTAATTAACTAATTATGGTGCTGCAGGTGGGACCCAGGGCCTTGCATATAAGGGTCCCACCTGTGAGATTGTTCGGCAATTAAGAATATATACTACCCTTTCAGAGGACTAGTGTTTCCCAGTACCCATAGTGACAGCTTCTAGACTCGGGGAACCAAAGGCATCTTCTGGTCTCCATGGAAACTTCCATTCATGTGTACACACACACATACACATGCAGAGAGAGAGAGAGAAAGAGAGAGAATGAGAGAGCTCATACATATTCACATAATTAAAAATAAAAATAAAATTTTAGAAATAAAAGAGTTACCCATGTACTCATATCAGTAAGTACAGAGAAAGATTTTGACAAAGTCCAGAATCCCTTCATGATGAAAATACTTTTGGGTTTAAACAGATAAAGGGTACTCACTCCTTTCTGGGACACTGAGCAGGTGATAAACACTGTTAAAATCATGTAGCATGATTTGGTCTTAATAATAAAAACCCAGAGGGGCTGGAGAGATGGTTCAGTGGTTAAGAGCACTGACTGCTCTTCCAAAGGTCCTGAGTTCAATTCCCAACAACCACATGGTGGTTCATAACCATCTGTATTAAGATCTGGTGCCCTCTTCTGGCCTGCAGGCATATATGCAGGCAGTACACTGTATACACAGTAAATAAATAAATATTTTTTAAAAAATAATAATAAAAAGCCAGAGTCAGATATAGGGGTTAATGCTGAAGATCAGAGAAGCAGAGAGGCTAGCTATTAGAGAAATCTTTTACCTGTACCAATGCTCAGACCAAAGGGGCGATCCCGTCCTCAGACTGCATCTCCAGACTGCATCTGTCTCCACCAAACCTCAGACTGCTTTAGCTTCTGTCTCCTCCCACCTTATAGTCCTCTGTCCACCCAGCCATATCACTCCTGTCTCCACCTCCCTAGTGCTGGGATTAAAGGCGTGTGACTCCCAAATATTGGGATTAAAGGTGTGTGCCACCACTGCCTGACCTCTAGTGGCTTAGCTCTGCACTCTGATCTTCAGGCAAGCTTTATTTGTTAAACAGAAACCTCACCTCAAAATCATGATTAGTGTTAATAATTTCTGAAATCCTTGATATAGGCACTCCTCCTAGTGCTCAACTTTCTGTAAATAAAAATGCAAGGGGCAGAGCCATCTGACTCCCTATTTGGAAGCTGTTAGACTCTCTTGTTGCCATGGCTGCCTTGGGCTAAAGGGCCAAATTGTCAGTCAAACAGTTGTCTGGACTGTACTTATGTGATACCAGCTATCTTAAACACTCCACAGGTGCCTCAAGACAACTTGTAAAGGTATCATTGGATTTCTCTGGCTCCTGTAGGCATCGCCTTAGCCAGGGCTGTTGGAAACAGTTTATACCAGACACTGGGCTATTTCAAGCTGTGATTGTTAATCTCACTTGTCAACTTGATCTCAAAAATCAGCTACATGCCAACCCTCCAAACGTGCCTGTGGAAGGATTGTGTTGATTAGGGTTACTGAGATGGGAAGAGCCCTGCACTGCAGGTGGCATCATTCCCCGTGCAGAGTATCCTGGCCTATATAAGAAGGAGAAAATGAACTGAACATAAGTGCTCACATTTCCTGCTTTCTGACTATGGATGCAGCTGACCAGCTACCTCAAGCGCTTGCTACCAGGTTCCTAAAACCATAAGCTCAAGCAAACCCCTTCTCTCTTAAGATGCTTTTGCCATGGTAATAGGAAAAGTAACTTAGATAGAAAATCAGTACCAGGAGTAGGGTCACTGCTGTGACAAACCTGGCCATGTGGTTCATAGGCTTTTTGGAACTTGTTTGTGGAAAGCATAGATAGGCATTTGGAACAATTTGGAAGTTTGGGGTAGAGAGGCTCTAGACACTGTGAGCAAAGCTTAGGAGACAGGAGTGCTGAAAGAAGCATGGACAGACAGGTGCCTGGCTCGCGAGGGTTCGGCGGAAGACAAGGATTCCATCAGGACCTGGGATAGGGCCCATTCGAGTGATATTTTTCCAAAAATCTAGTTTAATTCTGCCCATGTCCTAAAAACTAGAGTGAAGTTGAATTTAAAGATAATAGACTAATTTGTGAGACAGAGTATTTAAGCTGGTGCTGAGAAGACCTCTGGTCTCAACATGCATGTGCACGCCTGCATACACACACCTGCACAGGCTCACACACAAGGGTGAGAGACATACAGGGGGCACATGAAAAGAATGCCAGGTCATAAAGAGACACAGGTGGCAACGATGCATCTAGAAGCCCAATGCCAAGGAATGCCAAGGAAGCTGAGAGAAAGGTCTAGAATATATCTGTCCAAAGAGCACCAGAGAGCATGGTCCTGCCAACACTTAGATTTGAGGCTTTGGCTATCCAGAACCTAGAGATAAGAGGTTGCTGTTGTTTTCAGTGACTAAGCTGTGGAACTTGTTTGCAGCAGTCCTGGGAAACTCACAGAGATCTGAGTATGCATTTCTCTAGAGAAGATGTAGGTGTGCCAGTCAGCACATGAAAAGAGGCTCACCATCCATACTGTGTAAGGAAATGCCAAGTAAACCACTCCCAGGGCCGAAAGATGGCATAGCAAGGTGGGGCTTCCTGCCGCCAAGCCAGAAGACCTGAATGCAATCATCAGGGTCACACAGTGGATGGGCAGAACCCGCTCTCATAAGTTGTCCTCTGGTCTCCACATGTATACCACTGCACATATACATGTGTGTGTATGTGTACATATACACACAGAGGCACACAGACACACATACACACTCACTACTGTTTTAAAACCTGTTCATTGCCTGCCTATAGGATGGCTATAACCTAAAGGTCAGATCATGGCAGCTGTTTGGAGCACTGTCAAATGGAGCAGATGTCAAATGGAACAGTCACTGTGAAAAACTTAGTTATAGAATTAGTTACCTAGGTAATTATTGAGGGGGATAAAAAGCTTGCATCCACATAAAATGTATCTGTGGATAGTCACAGCATAGCTTCCTGAAAGCTGGAGTGTAAACAACCTCATGTCCATCAATGGACAGAAGTGATGTATGGGGACTGGGGACAAAGCTAAGTTGCTATGTGTTTTTGCCACGCGAACATGAAGACCTGAATTTGATCCTCAGAACGCAAGTAAAAATCTGGACAAGGGGCCAACAAAATGGCTCAGCAGGTAGAGGCACTTGCTACTGACCTAATGACCCTGGGACCCACATGATGGAAGGAGAGAACTGTCCTCTGACCCCCATGCATGGACTGTGGCATGTGTGCACACTGCCCGGTGCACACAAACGTAGGGGGAGCCTCGGCATGGCAGGGTCTGTAGCAGGCACTCTCCTCTGGTAAAGAAATAGCAATGTCTGGAAGAAAAGGTCTATTTTGGGCTTACAGTTCTAGAGGGATAAGAGTTCATTCTGTCAGAAGCGTGGCAGCAAGCAGCAGGCCTGACGGAGGGAGCAGGAAGCTGTGAAGTCGCATTTTCAGCCACAAACATAAAGCAGGAGTGACCTGAGTGGCGAAGGCTATGGACTCTCACAGCCTGCTCTTAGTGGTATAGTTCCTCTAGCACAGCTGAGCCACCCGCAATCCCCAAACAGCACTACCAACTGGGACTACTGTTTCAAATATGTGAGCCCATGGGGGACATTCTCATTCAACCTACTATGGGTGTGTGCTTATAATTCCAGTGCTGGGAGTTGGAGGATCGGGGAGGGGTGGGGACGGGTTCTTGGGGCTCACTGGCCATCCAGTCTAGCTTGATCAATGGGCCCCAGGGCTCCAGTAAAAGACCCTTTCTCAGGGTCTGTCAAGATGGCTCAGGAGTTAAGAGTACTAGCTGTCTTTCAGAGAACCTGGGATTGTTTCCCAGCACCCACAAGGCAGCTCACAACTCTCTGTAACTCCAGTCCTAGGGATTCTGATGCCCTCATCTGACTTCTGCAGGCATCAGAAACACAAGTGGTACACAGATATACATGTTGCTACACACATGAAATAAATGCACAAATAAATTAGTAAATTATTGTAGCAAATGCTAATTGGTCTTAATAATAAAAACCCGGAGTCAGATATTAGGGGGTGAAAGCTAAAAGATCAGAGAAGCAGACCAGCCAGGCACTAGTTCTTACCTCTATGAAATCCTCAGACCGAATGGGCAATCCTGTCTCTAGGAATCCTCAGACTGGATGCCTGAGTTCCTATCTCCTCCTGTCTTACATTTCTTTCTCCGCCCAGCCATATCCCTTCCTGTCTCCACCTCCCTAGTGCTGGGATTAGAGGCCTGTGACTCCCAAGTACTGGGATTAAAGGTGTGAGCCACCACTGCCTGATTCTGTTTCTCTTTTACACTGGATCAATCTTGTGTAGCACAGGGTGGCCTTGAACTCACAGAGATCCACCTGCCTCTGTCTCCTGAGTGCTGGGATTAAAGGTGTATGCCACCACTGCCTGGCCTCTGTGGCTAGCTAGTATTTGGCTCCACACTCTGATCTTCAAGCAAGCTTTATTTGTTAGATCACAAACAAAATATCACCACAAATCCTGTGGCTTTTTTTTTTTTTTTAAAGAAAGACCCTGCTAGCTGAGTAGTGGTGGCGCACACCTTTATTCTCAGCACTTGGGAGGCAGAGGCAGGCAGATCCCTATAAGTTTGAGGCCAGCCTCATCCACAGAGTAAGTTTCAGAAAAGCGAGTGCTACACAGAGAAACCCTGTCTCAAAAAAACAAAAGAAAAAAGACCCTGTTTCGGATGGCTTCTGAGGAATGACATCCATAGTTGACCCTTGCCTGTCACATCTACACCCAAATACAAACAAATTATACAAATTATCTACACGTACACAAAGAAATATACATAGATACAATGAATATTAATTGGCAGTTAAAATGAATCATATAACGCCTGCAACAACATGGATGAACATTAAAACACGCTAAGGGAAAGAACAAGCTACAGAGCTGTAGCGGTCTCCCTTTCTAGGTCAGAGGGCTGAGATGGCACATCATGCTGGTCTCATCACGTGACCATCCTCTCATTGTCTCTTCTACAGCACTGTGATTGTATTTTATGTACAGAGCGGGCCACCTTTCAAGGTTCTCAGAGCTGCTGATGTGGCCCGGAATCTGCACAGGCGGCTTTCAAAGGAGAAGGCAGCCTTCCTACTTTTCAAGGTCTTGAGGGTAGACACAGCAGGTATGTCTCCCATGGAAATAGCCTAATAAATTAACCCAGATCTGCCAATTACAGGAGTTTTATTGGCGTGACGTGGACACTGTTGTGGCTGAATGTAAAATGTTCTCCGTCGTGTCTCTGAACACTGTTTGGAAGATTATGGAACTCTTAGGAACTGGAGCTTACTGAAGGAGGTGGACCCCTGGGGTTGGTCTTAGATTTTCTAGCTGCTTGCCTCATCCCCCCCATCTACTCTTCCTGCTTCCTGACTGCAGAGGATTGTGACCGGCTGCTGCCTTTCAATCTTGTGGCTGCACCTCTGCCATGATGAACTGCATTCCTCTGAATTGTGGGCCTTTCCCTTTTAAATTCAGGAATTTGGCCACAGAAACAAGAATGGTATTTTATACAGGTATTTTCCTTTCAAGGCCCCCCTCCCCAGGGACTCTATATTTATTTCTCTAGTAAGTTTTCTGTAACACATTTGCCAACTACTCTTGTCTTGGAAAGAAACTGGAGAACACTAGTGTCATACATCATTATTTCAAAAATTTCTCCTGCCAATTTAAGATAGCTTATACATGTCTTCCAGTGGTAACCACATTTTCTAGTTCTGCTTGTTCCTTTAAGATACCAAACTGATTCATAGTTCCATGGTCCCTGTCCTCATCTTATGAGTAAATGTTAATGGAGCAGTCATTTCAATGAGTTATCAGGATATGATGTTTGCACCAGGTTAATTTGTTTCAGATATGTGCTAGCCTACAATTGACTCTCACATTTGTAACATGCATAACTTGGTTACTTGATTTTTTTTGAAGTAGAATTTTTTTGTTTTTCTAAGAGCCCAAAGTAGTGATTTATTTATTATAGAAAATTTGAACTATCCCAAAAGGGACAAAGAAGAAAACAATCCTTCAGTTTGTAGAGTTTAGAATTCCCATCGCTCAAATAAAACTTTTGTTACTATTCTGAGGTATTCCTTCCAAGTTGCTCCATCTTTAGGAAATCAAATACAACCAAGATGATTTGATTTTTCAGTATGCTTGTGTGTGTGAGTGTGTATTTGTGTGTTGCTAGGCACTCAACCTAGTGTCTTAAATGTGTTAGGCAAAGTGCTCTTGTAATGTGTCTTTAAAATTTAAAGACATACCATTATTATTTCCCCAAATCCTTTAGAATTTCGTTTCCATGAGACATTTGTGGCTCCCTGGTTTTCCTCCCTGAGTGTGTTCTGTAATCACACAACTACTCTTCTACCTGTGGACTATGGGGATGACCTAAATAGTGTTACAACAAAGACAAACCACTGTGCACTCCTAATTGTTTCCATTGCACACGTTCTTAGAGGCTATTGTTTGGGTAAATGTTAGGGTTCTCTCTAGGATAGGAATTGGCTTTTCCCTAAATTTGCTTCCTGATGAGCCGTGAGATGGTGAGAGTTTACGCTACTGTTGTGGAGGTAATCATGAGGGTTGAGACAGGGTCTTACCATGGTGCCCTGGCTGGCCTGGTGATTGCTGTGTAACCGAGGCTGGCTTCAAACCTGCTGCAGTCTTCCCTACTTCAGCCTCCTGAGTCCTAGGATTTTAGGTGTGTGCTATCATGCTTGGCTCATAAGAGATTTTTGGTTTTGCTTGTTGTTTTCTCAAGACAGGGCTTCTCTGTGTAGCTCTGTCCATCCTGGGACTAATTTTGTAGACCAGGTACCTTAGTTAGGGTTTCTACTGCTTTGAAGAGACATCACGACCATGGCAACTCATACAAAGGAAAACATTTAATTGAGGTGGTTCGCTTACAGTTCAGATGTTTAATCCATTATTGTCATGGCAGGGAACATGGCAGCTGGGAGTATGGCAGTGTACAGGCAGGCATGGTGCTGGGGAGAGGGCTGAAAGTTCTTATATCTTGACTCACAGGCAACAGGAAGTGGTCTGAGACACTGGACTTGGCTTGAGCATATATGAGATATCAAAGTCCGCCTCCACAGTAATATTCTTCCTCTAAGACCACACCTACTCCAACAAGGTCACACCTCCTAATAGTGTCACTCCCTTTGGGGGGCCAGTTTCTTTCAAACCACTACACCAGGCTAATCTCACCCTCAGAGATCTACCTGTCTCTGCCTCCTGAGTACAGAGATTAAAGGTGTGAGCCACAATGTTCAACTTCTTAAGAGATTTTTAATTCACCCATTTGTTCTGGGCTTCCACTATAAAAGTGGAGCACTGGAGACCTCCTTTTGCTCATGTAACCTCATTTCTGTACCCCTTTTCACAGGATGCCTTCTCAAATGTTCAGGTCATGGTCACTGTGACCCCATCACAAAACGTTGCATTTGCTCCCAGCTTTGGATGGAGAACCTCATACAGCATTATATGTGGGATGGCGAGAGCAATTGTGGTAAGTGTGCGTGTGCGCACGCACGTGCATGAGTGTGTGTGTGCATGTCTGCACACATGTGTGTAAAATAATGGCTTCTGGTGTGGTTCTTGAAGACACTCAATCTTTTCCTGGCTTAGCATCTAGAGAACCATCCAATCCCATTCTTACCTGAAGTCAAGTGAACCAGTTCACTTGATTGTACATTAAAACCTTGCCTCAGTCTGTGTCCTGGGAGAGAGATTTGGCAAGGCGGTTCTGCTCTCAGTGATGGGCAGTGCTAAGAAACAACTGCTTTGAGACTTTCCTCCCAGATGTGCTGCTGAGGCTTGGGATGTTGGGACCTTATGATAGCACACCCCCTACTGGCATAACACAAAATGGGAAATGTGGCCCACACTGCTAGGAGTCAGCCCAGGCAGGTACTGGCCACAGGAGTCACAATCTTGCCCTACAGCCCAGGCTGGTGTCTGTCAGTCTCTTTGAAGAGAAAACCACACGCAAACACATACATATGCACATTCACACACACATTCACATATTTATAGTATATATAATATATAATAAATAAATATACAAATCCAAAACAAAACATATAAGACATATATATGTATACATATACATACATACATACACATACACACACACACACATATATATGTGTGTGTGTGTGTGTGTGTGTGTGTATGCTCATACAGCCTGATCTTACTCTGAATTCTCTACACAGCAGAAGATGACCTTGAACTCCTGATCTTTCTGCTTCTGCCTTCTGAGTCTTAGGATTACATATCTGAGTCACCATACTTAGCTAGAAAACTACATTTTAATGGCAGTTTACTTCTAAAAATAAATTTGCTATCATGAGGACCCAGGTGGACATAAATGGCAGAAAAATGTTAAGTGCTGCCTGCCATGCTGTGTTCTTTAACTCCCCACAAACATCAGAATTGAGCCAGCTTCAGAGTGCTATGCTACGGAGATGGTATGGTATTTATTCAGGCCAAGCATGAGTCTGTCTCATTGGTGGGGTTTTTTTGTTTGTTTGTTTGTTTGTTTTGTTTTGTTTTTCTTTTTTTCTTTTTCAGACACAGTCTCTCTATATTGTTCTTGCTGTCCTGGAACTCTTTATGTTGACCAAGCTGGCCTCAAACTCACATAGATCTGCCTGCCTCTGCTTTCCAAATGCGGGGATTAAAAGCATGTGCCACTGTCTTGGGCACTCATTGGCATTTTTGCCCCTAAGTTATTACTTCAAAGTTTAGGATGTAGAAGGAATGAAGAGTGGTTCCCAAATTTACCTCTGGCCCTGATGGCTTCATGTCAGAGGCAGACATACAGATCCTTGACTTGCTTTGTGAAGACTATGGCATGGGTCTGGGGATCTAGCTTAGTAGGTAGACTGCTTGCCTAGCACCCCCAAGACGCTGTCTCCAGCACTACATAAAACCAGGTGTTGGGTATATATCCATAATCCCAGAACTGGGGATGTAGAGGACGAAGGTCAGAAGTTCAAGACCATCCTTGGCTATGTAGTGAGTTCAAGACCAGCTTGGTTTATGTGAGAGCTGTCTCAGAAAGAAGATGGAGGAGGAGGAAAAAATTATCATACAGAATTTTTGGGGGGAAGGTTATGATTCTTGGGATTCTAGAGTGAACATTTTAATATTTCATATTCTTATATGTAAGATGCATAGTTGCTTCACTGACTCACTTCAGTTACTTTGGGTTCTCTGCTCTCAAGTTAGCCTGAACTGTGTGCCTGAGGTCCCTCAACCAAATAGACAAAGCCATTAGTCTGTGGTCCTGATTTGCATGGCACCTGGCTAGGCTCTGTTGCGTGTCCCACATAGTGGTCCCAGCACCGCAGTTGGCCTCTGACCAGACAGACTCACTGTGAGGCTTCAGAACAGAGCTGGTGAGCAAACAGTGTATCATTGTGCACTCCCGCCTTCTCGTTTTGCAGAGTGGAGTGTGTTCTACGTGGCAGCACTGGCACTGACCCTGACAGCGGTAACGGGAGCTATGGCTTGGCTGTGCGTCTGCTGCTGCAGGAGGTACCTAATGTGCTTGCTCACTGGGAGAAAAGGAGCCCCTTTGCTGGCATGATGGACAGCTTTGGGCTCGTGTGACTGCATTTGTCTCACTGCTTAACGGACTACCTGGCAGCCAGTGTTAAAACATACCAGACTTCATGGGCCCGACATGATGCCCTTTATACTTCTAGGCCTGTGCATCTAAGTAAATGGGTCAATACTGGAGACAACCTTTTCTCATTGATGCTCTCTCACCTTCTAGCAAGGCCTACAATTCTATATCAAACTTAATATATATATATGTGTGTGTGTATATGTATGTTTATGTATATATACACATACATATATATGTACATATATGTGCACACATACACACACACATAGTGGTGGTAGTAATTTAATCTAGTATCTTGCATGTGCTAGGTAGGTACTCAACCCCTGAGTGAAATTCCCACTCCCAAATCTAATAGTAATCTCTGTTTGTCTAACATGACACCAGAGCAGTGCCCAGGTGACCTTATGTGTCTCAGCAGAGAAAGATATTCTAGAAATGTGTGGGTCTAATTTGTAGACTTGGTTATATGTAGCGACAATTGGATCAGTCTGAATCCTTTAGTCCACCTAAAATTTGAAGTGAGGTAAGACACACCCAAGGGAACTTTTTTGTTTTGTTTTTTTGGGATTTTTGTTTGTTTGTTTTTTGAGACAGGGTTTCTCTGTGTAGCTTTGGAGCCTGTCCTAGAACTCTCTCTGTGGACCAGGCTGGCCTCAAACTCATAGAAATCTGCCTGCCTCTGCCTCTCTAGTGCTGGCATTAAAGGTGTGTGCCATGACCTCCTGGCTTGGGAACTTTTGTTTTAGATTTGTCCTCTTATTTTTCCCCCAAAAGGAAATGAGAAGCCCCTGGACTGCTTCATTGCCACAATCTTCCAGAACCCTGTGCTCAGCCCTCATGAGGAGATTTGTGAGGAAAGATATCAATTGACCTCAGAAGAGAGTAGTAGGCTCATTTTCCTATATGAAACACTATGTTGTCTAAAGATGGGCTTTTAAAATGGCATACTAAAACTAATAGCTGTTTTTGTTTTTTGTTTTTTTGGTTTTTCGAGACAGGATTTCTCTGTGGTTTTGGAGCCTGTCCTGGAACTAGCTCTTGTAGACCAGGCTGGGCTCGAACTCACAGAGATCCGCCTACCTCTGCCTCCCGAGTACTGGGATTAAAGGCGTGCGGCACCACCGCCCAGCCTAATAGCTGTTTTCATAAGTCACTTTTAATTTATTTGAGTTTTACTTGTAAAATTACGTTCCCAGCAGTGGGCATGGCAGGAAAGTCATGAGGCCCTCAGAACTACATGGGATAGGGTCCCTTACTGAATGTGGCTTTAAACATTCTGTATCTCAGGGTTGTGTATGCTAAGTAAATGGTGCTGACCTTCTGTTGAAGAATTGGGTCAGCACAAATAAATAACCAAGCCAGCTCAATAGGAACGGGTATTTTTAATGAGTGAAAAGGGGGGAAACTCATGTTACAAGGGTGGGAGGTCCGGAGGTCCGAAGACACTGCATGGAGAGAGAGAGAGCACACCTATGTTCTCTCCATTTATTTAACTGGGGGTTCAGGTAGCCACATCCCAACTGGATGTGATTGGCTGATAATTTCCCCCATCAACCTTCAACATCTACTGAGCATTTACCATTTTGATTCAGTGATGGCTCTAACTGTCCTGTTGTATTTGGCCCTCCTAGCAACCACAAGAGAAAGGGACTCTTCTGGAGGTGAAGGCATGGGGCCCAGAAGTCTTGAATAATATTCTTAAAGTCCCCAGCTAGCAAGCACTAAAGTGAGAGTAAGAAGCCCTTGCTTTTGGTGACATGACCAGACCAAGCTGACCGACTGCCTTAGTGTAATGGCTTGTCTGTTTTGAGACAGTGTCTCACTATGTTGCTGTTTCTGGGACTGGCTATGTAGACCAGGCGGGCCTCACAGAGATCTGTCTGCCTCTGCTTCCTGAATTTAGTGTAGTTTCAATGAGTGCTTTTGAGTTGTGCTTTCCAGCTTAGCATGAGACACTAATGATCAGCCCAGTTTTTATGTCTTGTGGGAAAAAAAAAAGAGTTATTTCTAAGATCATTGTGGGGCTTCGCTGTCTCATCACTTCTTCCGGGTGCCCCTCCCTCCAGTTGCTGGTTTCAGTCCTGTGTCTCTGAATATTCTTGGTTAGTACTGATTTGGGGGAAACTTGCTTACCCACATCTTTCTGAGTGAGGTCTTACTTGTGGGGGAAAGCTGCCTGGGCTGTATACAGGTATTGAGCATTGCTTGAAGGGACTCCAGTACCAGAGCTTCAGGTGAACACTTTAGTTAGGTGGGCAAAATCCCAGTTACCATGCTGAGCATTTGAGCTGAGTATTTCATTGTTTCTTTCAGACGGAAAAGGACTAAGATAAGGAAGAAAACAAAGTATACCATCCTAGACAACATGGATGAACAGGAGAGAATGGAACTGAGGCCCAAATATGGTAAGACTATTTCCTGATACCTTTGAACACCTTATCTAGGCATTGGCCAGAACATTAAATTGGGTGTAATGGAGACTAAGGTGGAATCAATCGTTTAATTAATCTGGAAGAGCAATCCTGGGAATCTGCAAGCAAAGACAAACACCCTAAACCCCGTGTGCTGGCAGGCTGCCTTAGAGCAGGCTGATGGTACTGTAATAGAAATGTAACGACAAATTGACAGGTACTTGGAGGCATTAATGGGTAAGGGATTGCAAGAGCTTACTGAAGGTTGAACCTCTGCCAAATGACCCCAGGACCAAGACTTCTCTTCACTCAAGGTGTCCCCAGTGCCTGGGTCTTCTCTGTTCTGGGTTAGAGGGGGATGGGGCACATGACCCACCGTGCACTTTCACCCTGGCGTATTTCTGTTAGCTGCTTCCTTTACATCCATCCACTCAGTCAGCTGAGGCGTTCACAGAAAGTGTCTTCTCAAAGTGTATTGACCCTTATGCTCAGGACACCTCCCACCTACCTCAGTTAACCTTTGGATGCTCATGTATTAACCACCACTGAATGCACTTCCTCTGCCCTGCTGAGGCTGGTCAGTGCTGATTCTTTGGGTTTTCCACAATTCTGGGTTTGTAGGTATTTAACTATTTGTTTCTTTTTGTGTGTATGTGTTTTTATTGTTGTTTGGTTGGTTGGTTGGTTTTTCAAGACAGGGTTTCTCTGTGTAACAGTCCTGGCTATCTGGGAACTCACTCTGTAGATCAGGTTAGCCTCAAAGTCATAGAGCTCTACCTGCCTCTGCTTCCCGAGTGCTGGGATTAAAGGCATGTACCACCATGCCTGACTGGTAACTTAATTCTTATAGAGAGGCATGATCACTTTCAAAGTTGTGAGGCTCAACATGTTATCAACAGGGATAAAGTCTGTCTGATCCCAGCCTGAGGAAGAAGCCTTGTCATGAAGAACAAGGACAACATCAGTGGGAGGTCGGGTGTGTGTGAAATGACTGACTGTGTGTGTGGAGTGCAGTTAAGTTGTTGTAACCAAATACCTGATAAGCAGCAACTTAAGAGAGGAAGTGACTTGTAGCTGCAGGTCATTCTTCAGTAACAGGGCACTAAGGGGAATGACCAGAGGATGAGACGACAAAGAAGGCAGGAAGGCTGGGGTCAGGAGATTTTGCACAAGCTTTGTCTTATGCCAACAAAGTTTGCTAAGAAATATAATATAGCATCTTACATTTTTCCTGGAAGGAAAATGTGACAGTATCAGACAAAACTATCCTACAAAGGGCCAAAGTCAGCAGGAAGCTAATCCAAGCAATATTGCATGGAGGGAATATAGCTGTCACAAATGCATCACAGACCCGAGCATACAGTGACCTTGAGACTAACAGCCATAGCCCCTAGTGTAGAAAGAGTCCAGTTCTCAGAATGAAGCCGTAACTTCCTCAAGTCCCTGGTCTCAGGCCAAGCAAATTTCAAGTTTCAGACAAGGAGCCACATTCCTTCTCCATACACTGGGATCTCAGGGAAAGCCATGGATTGGCCTGGTCCCCAACTAGGAAGGGTTCATCTTTGTTAATTGAGCATACAGTCCATTTTTATGGAAAAGACCTGACTGTAGGAGCAGGTCTTGGCTATAGCAATGGGAGCCTAGGGCTCCTTGTCACATCCGTGTGGGTCTAGGGATGCCAGCCCTGAGCTGTTTTCTCCTTGTTCTCTTTCATTCATCCCAAGACCACAGAGCATATGATGGTGCAGCCCACATTTAGGGCAGATCATCCCCCAGCCAGTTGACCCTGTCTGGAAGAGTTCTCACAGTCACACACAGAGGTATACCTCACTAATGCCTTAAGCAGTGTTTACTTGACAATAAGAAATCACCATCATAAGAGGCCCTGACAGGACATCGTAGGGAATACCAACAGTAGCTGTACATCTACTGAGTGCTTGCCATTTGAGTTGCAGAACTTAATGCCAAAGACATTATAAAAAGGCTTTTTTCCCTCAGAGGCTGAGATGCTTGGGGTTGGTTATCTCATCAACTGTCTTGATTCCTTCCCACCTTCTGACAAACCCTTCCTCTTCACAGAAGCCCATTGTTCTTATCAGAGTTTGGAACTTGGCCAGTTGTGACCCCACATTCCTGCCACCCCACCATTGTCTTTAGTAACCTGACTCAGACCTTTTAACCCCACCTCTAGACTCAGTAGTGACTCTCTAGTTAGCATGGGTACCTCTGCCCATTTGATTCTAACCCCTGTGAGGCAAGTACTATAATTAGCTCCCATTTGATAGGAGAGGGTGCTAAGACAGAAGGAAGCTTAGCCGCTGGTCCAAAGAGCATGGACTGGGGCAGGCGGGCAGCCTCCGAACTGGGCTCTGTTCTCCTGTGTGCCCCACCGCCATCTAAGTCTACTCTGGCTTCTCTAACAGAATAAAAGAGACTGGGGACTTACAAACCACAGGTGTCTATTTGTCAGAGGTCTAGAGTTGGATGTCCAAGGTCGAGGTAGCAGATTCAATCTGGTGAGAGCCATTTCCTCCAGCACTTTCTCCCTGTATTTTTGCATGGTGCGAGGGGCAAGATAATGCTCTGGTTTGTCTCTGTGTCTGTCTCTGCTCCTCTCTCAATGGGGATAGAATAGCATTTTGTGGCATATGCTAGATAGGCACACCACTACTGTGTGATGTCCCCAACCCTTTCTTGTGCTTCCTTTTAAGGGTCATTATAAGGTATATTTTAAGGGTACTAATTCTCTTCACAGGCCCTCTGCTCAGTAGCATCACCTTGAGGTAGGTTTCAATGTAATTGAAATTTGGGCGGTACCATGGTCAGACCACAGTGTTCTCTAAGTCCTCAGTAGGCCCACGCCCCCAAGTGCATCCTTCTTTCCTGTGTACTGTGGGTTCCACCCTTTGGGGCTTACCGTCTTGTGCTTCTCTGTGAGCCCCAGCCTCTCTGGTCGAATTCCTTGTTTCCTACTTGTCATTTGCTCCATACTTTCCCCCCCTGTTAGTTCTAGATGATTCTAAATGTTCTATGCCCTTCTGTTCTCCCACTTAAACATCTGTCTCTGTTCAACTCCATTCTATCTGGACCACCACGGAATGAATCCCAGCTACCAGGAGGGGTTCATATCCTCTTGTTTCATGTAAGAGTTTTATTTCTTAGATATTTTGAGCCATCGTGTCAAGGACCTATGTTTTAACTCCTTAGCTAGACACTATAAGTTCTCTTTTAACATTTATAGCATTAGTGCTGGTGAGATGGCTCAGCGGGTCAAGGTGCTTATCTCCAAGCCTGACAACATAGGTTCTGTGCCTGGTGGTATTTGGAGAGAACCATCTCTCTCTGTATCCTCTGGCCCCCACATGCATACCATGGCCCTGCACCCTAAAACCTTTATGCTTTCATGTTAGACACTATCAGTTGGTTGATATTAGGAATCATATCTTAATCCTCTTTCTTGTTTTGATCCCCCAGAAATCAAATCATCTATTAAAAATATTTGGTGGGGTGAAATGGCGAAGTCCACAGTAGCGTTTATGAGTTCAGTTCTCACTTTGTGCTAAAAACTTGGTGAAGGAAATCACAGAAGCAGTTTGTTTCCTCACCACAAACCCGTGGCTGAGAGCTTTGTTGCCTTCCAATAGATGCCAAGAGGTTAGGTACCTTGTCCAGGGTCATGAAGCTGGTGTCAAAGCTGGAGCTCAAGTTCAAGGGGGACACCCAAAGCTTCTGGTCAGATAGCCCACCTGCCACAGTCCCCACAGTCCTCCCAGGAACACTGCCAAAAGGACAGTTAGGGGACGTGGTCCTGTCTTCACGCTCTTCCTGCTTCTCCCCAGGTATCAAGCACCGGAGCACTGAGCACAACTCTAGCCTGATGGTATCAGAGTCCGAGTTCGAAAGCGACCAGGACACACTGTTCAGCCGAGAGAGGATGGAGAGAGGGATCCTGAAGGGTTCCCTGAATGGTTCTGCCAGAAATGGAGCTTCCTTTGGTTACTGTGCAAAGGACAGATAATGGGCTGTGTGTGGAGGGGCCTCTTGGGCCTGTGACTCAGTACCAGACAGTGGGAGTTAAAACGCAAAACTGACTCCTGCTTGGCACAGCACTTTATCAACCCTTCCCAGGGGCCTTGTTCTGTGCTCCACATATTTATTAAAAGTCCCAGGTTCTTGGAATCGTCAAGACAAAACAAAACATTGCTTATTCAACTGACGCTCATTAATAGAGAAAGGGGCACATAAAACTTTTGTGGAGTGTACTGAAAAGAGTTTTGTGTCTCTGTGCTGGACACTTATTATATTTATTGCCCACAGTGAAATAAGGCTAGCACTTGTTTCTATTTATAGCCGCTTAGGAAAAACGAGGAGGGCTGATTTCCCTGTAGAAGCTGTGACTGGAAACCTTCCAGGAATGGCTTCTGAGAGGACCTGCTGGGTCAGCTTGCTGTTCATCTAGGAGGCAGGAGCCATCTGCAGCAGGCTGCCTGTGTTGACCACGGTGGTCATTCAGGAGTTAAGGAAGAATCAGCATCTAAGGCCAGGAGGCACTGAGGTGGGGAGGGGCTAAGGACTTGCAGGTTGAATGTTGAAGGTAGCCTTTACTATTCTTTTCTTTCTGTCTTTCTCATTTCTTCTCATTCTCTAAGAAAAAGAAACCACGGTGGGGCTTCTTTCAGCCCTGGTGGACATTAAACTGACTGCGTGTTCCCTTGACTTTTATTGAGTATGAACCTTAGCACTGCTGTAGAAAAGGGAAGGACTCAGTGACCGCGGACATATTCCAAAACTCTGAAATATGTTCTTAATGAGGGGAGTGTGGTCACCATGTGCCTACAAAGACATCCTATAGAAGTAACTGGATAGAAAGTTCACTATTTATGCTTAAAAACATATGTAAGGCGCTAGAGAAATGGCTATATTTAAGACCACTCACTGCTCTGGTAGAGGACCGTGGTTCAGTCCCTAGTACTCACATGATGGCATACAACTGTCCATAACTCCAGTTTTGGGGGGAGGGGGGTTCAGTGCCCTCTTCTGGCCTCCACTAGCAACAGCAATGTACAGAGTTCATACATGTAGGCAAAATACTCATGCACATAAAATAGAATCCAAAAAACATATTTAAAATGTAAAGAACTAAGTCGTATTTTAGTTCTTTACACAAAAAGGAATGAAAGCACATCCTCCCACAGAGAGGCACCCCAGAGCAAGGGACTGGAGCTGGCTGCCGCCTGAGATGTTGCTAGATTTGTGGCAGTTGTCCAGCTGCCCATAGCCCTAGGGCTGGTAAACTTGGCAATGGCCTTGGCCTTCAAAGAGCAGAAGAGCCCACTACTGTAGTCCCAGCACCTGGGAAAGGAGAGCAAGAAGGAGCAGGAGTTCAGTGCTAGCCTTGGCTATGCAGTAAGTTTGATGACAGCCTGGACTACATGAGACCCTATGTTAAAGAATAAAGAAAAAAGTAGGAGAATTAGGACCACAACTTAAATTTTAGTAGTTGTTTGTTTCTGGAGTTTTCTATTTCTGAGCTAGAGGTAACAGAAAGCTCAAAACAAAACAAAACTCATGAGCAAGAGTGCACCGTATCATACTTTACTGGGAAAATGGTCAAATTAAAATGTGTAGGAATGTACTTTTATTTTAAAAGTAATTTCTCGGTTTATGCCTATACATCCTAGTTCAGTATTGTCTATGTTGTTAGAGGAAAAGTGATTGTTTTTAAACACTAGTATTTAGTTTCATGAACAGAATCTTCCCAATCCTCAGACCAGTGTGATGCTACCTTTTGTAGGGAACTGGACATTTCTGGCATAGAGAATGTGGTTCAAGTTAGACCAACAGAGCATAACAGTGAAGCCTGTGAATACCTACTGCTTTATGTATTCATAAACATGTATGCATTGCTCATAATTAATCGACCTTTATGATTCATCTTGAAAGGGGACATACCTATGTCATAGACACTCACTGAAGGTCCATGGAGCATAAGTGTTTTTTCCAGGGTCATAGTCAGCAGTGAATCTGGGAGTGCCAAGACCTACTGTGCAATGCATGAATAAGTCCAGCCTTCAATGTTGGGGGGCAGATCCTGGTGAGCCTTTCAGACCCCTGGAAGTTCTTTTGCCGGGGCAAAGAAGAAACCTTGGAGTGTGTCTGAAAGCAGAAGACAAAGTGGGAATTCATGGACCCGGTCTCCCCACTGGAGCAAACTCTGAGCTAGCCTTCCCTCTAGGTTTGCAACATGTGTGTGCCAGTTCTGTCCTTGGCTATTTCAGCCTGGCCTCTGCTCCACCCATCACAAAAGAACATTGAATCTATGGCAAAGCCGAAATAAACATCACAATGGCTACTGGAAAATGGATTCCATCTTGTGACCCACTTGTTTCCTGGGGACCAAAAGAGGGAGTAGCTTGGTCACTCAGCATTCATTTTGTGCTGTTTATAACTACAGATCTTGGGACCTGAAGGCTCTAAGCCCTGTTAGTAAACAGAAGAGCAAGTCTCTAGAGCAGTGGTCTCAGCCTTCCCAACGCTGCCACCCTTTATACAGTTCCTCATGTTGTAGTGACCCCTGACCATAAAATTGTTCTGCTGTTACTTCTTCATAACTGTACTTCATAACTGTTATGAAACCCTTGTGAAAGGGTCGACTCCCAGGTTGAGAATCGCTGCTCTAGAGTATGGGAGAGAACATTTATAGGGCTCAGAGGCTGAGAGCACAGCTAATTACTGTTTTAGACAAAAGTCCAACCCCAGCATTCCCGCAACTGAGCATATTTAAAACACCTTAAAGACAGGTAGCAGGCAGCAGCAGTCACCTGAGATTCTAGCACTTGGAAAGTAGGGGCAGGAAGATCAAGAGTTCAAGATCACCATCCATGACTGCATATGGGATTCAAGGCCAGTCGGGGCTACATATCTGTCCCAAGCAAGTAAACACCCAGTGAAGTAAGAAAATGGTCACCAAGTTACCATGGATTCTGAGTCTTGATCTTTATTCTTTTCAATGTATTATTTTCCACCCGTTTTGACAAAGTGTTGATTCTTGTGTAATACTATTAAATACAAGTGCTGATATAAAGAGAAATGTTCATCTTTTCTCTAGTGTTTCTTTGAAGGAGAAATATATTTTCCATAAGCTTCCACATGGAGAAATTTTCCTGAGATTGTTCAGAAAACTAACACCTGTTTTCTCATGTTGCATGTGCTAAAAAAGGGTGGGTTTTATGTTTTTACTGTTATTTTTTTTCCTTTTTCTTTCTTAGTATTGGGGATGGAACTCAGAAGTTTGTCTGGCACATAATAGGCAACATTCTACTACTGAGTTACATCTCCAGCCCTGGGTTTTATGTTTCAGATGGCTGAAAAAAACCTGTTTGATCTCATGCCTTATACATAAAGTTCAAATTTGTGTCTATGAACAGTTTTCTTTGGAGCATGATCATATTCATTCATTCATTTATGTATGAATTCTATGGCTGTATTTATCCTACAAAAAGTTTTAACTGTAATAGGAATTGTCTGCAAAGACGAAAACACTTTGTCAGGTATAGTGGTGCACTTCTTTGAGGAGGCAAAGGCAGGCAGATTTCTGTGAGTTCAAGGTTAGTCTGATCTACAGAGAAAGTTTCAGGACAACTAAGGCTGCATAAAAAGCCCATCACAAGCAAACAAGAAGAAATGAACGAAGATTAAAACACTTATTATCTGGACCTGTATTAGACAAACAAACACAGTTTTTGAAGCCCAGAAGACCGAATAGTCCTTCCTGAGGCCAGACAGGCAGCTTGAATTGACCATTTTCAGCTCAGCAGGTTTTTCTCAGTATTAAAGGACCACTATGGTGGTGAGATGAATAGATTCATGCTTGGTCGTCAACTACATTTAAAAAAAAAAAAAAAAGATTAGCTGCATGTACACCCGAATGCCAGGAGAGGGCATCAGATCTCATTATACATGGTTGTGAGCCACCATGTGGTTGCTGGGAATTGAAATCAGGACGTCTGGAAGAGCAGCCAATGCTCTTAACCACTGAGCCATCTCTCCAGCCCTGGCTTTTTTTTTTTTTATTATTAATAAAAGACAGTGTAGCCCTGGCTGGCCTGCAATTTACAGAGATCTGCCTCTGGAATACTGGGGTAAAGGCTCCTGCCACCGTGCACAGCCCTGACTTACTATTTGTCAAAAATAAAGCTAATTTAGGACTGTGACTACAGCTCAGGAAGAGTGCTTACCTAGTGTGTGTGGGACCTTAAGTTCAATTCATGGCACTGGAAAAAACCCAAATTTTAAAAAGTATATTGAGGTATAATTCACTTAATATAAACTGCATACACAAAATATAATTTGATGGATAGATTTTAGGTACGGTCATCTCCATAATCAAGTGAGTAGGTTGATTAAAAAGGTTCTGTGTATTCCTTTATAGGCAACACCTTTCCTAAAATCTCACCATCAGATGCCCTTGAATTTTCTAGTTTTGTAGAATTATGCTGTATGGGTTAATTTTTTCAACTTCGTTCTTCAATAAGCTGTCTCCAAGGTGTTTGCATCCATCAGTCCATTAGCAGTTTTGTTGGGGTAAACTGTGGCAGTCCTGTTCTGAGACTAGACTACTACTCCTTACGATGGAAGTATCTTTGATCATCATCATCTTGCAAGAATTCTGTATTTTACTGAGTTTTTTTAAGTAAAAGAAGCAAATATGCATCAGCTCAACAACAATGACCTTCGGCCAGTGTTGGGATCTAAAATGTCCCTGGAAGGTTAGCATGCAGAAGACTTGATTCCCCAGATCCTACTTCTACAGCTGGAAGGCACTAGAAGCTTTAAGAGGTGGGTCCTGGTGGAAGGAAGTGATCTCGTGTGTGTGTGTGTGTGTGTGTGTGTGTGTGCGTGCGTGCCTTCCTCACTCTGCTTCTCCACCCGCCCTGGGAACCGTTTTCCTCTGCCCAGAGGGGTTGGTGCTCAGCCTGGCCCCGCTCCCAGAGCAAGCGGCTCACAGTGGTGGACTGGACCGATGAGTCAGAATAGACCCTTTCTTTTTTGTAAATTCATTATCTCAGGTATTGTGGCCAGTGACAGAAAGCTGGTTAACGCATTTTTCCTTATGAAAAACGAAAATGATTTTTTAAATGTTTCTCTTTTCTCTAGGTCGGCTTCCTCCCTTGTCCCAGAACACACTTCGTTTTTTCTTAGAGGAAGAGGCTTTCAGCTCTCCTGCCTTCTGCTTTCTCATGACTGAAGTGAAAGAAATTGTCCCTGGTGTGGACATGCCAGTGTCTGGCTGCGTCTCCAGTTCCTTGGGGCTAATGTCACCCTCATCAACTGTTTTTTCCTGAACTCATCCGCAAGCCAGGAGTTGAAGGAGACCCTCTGAGCAGTCTTGGGGTTTATTCAAGTTCTTCTTCGTCGTTGAGCCCTGGGGAGAAAGCCGATGGGAGGGCTGTCTGTGCCTTCACCAGTTGTCACTCAGGGGCCATTCCCTGCGCACTCTGCGGGGAAGGGGAAGACATCAGGTCTGTGAGCTGCTCAACTAAGGCTGCAGGCCTGATGCTGAGGTGGGAAGTCCACTGCCAACCCTTTCTGTCTTGATGATGTGTGAAGCAGTACCATCCTCCTGCCTTCATCACGCCCAGCTGGGATCTGAGGGGAACTCTGCTCCTGGAGGAGGCCTGGAAGCTTACCTTTTTCTGGTTCAACCCTGACCAAGGCTCTGCCTGGAGTTCTGCTGCTGTTGCTCCTTAAATGGCTTCAATGGGTGTTGGGCTTGGGGAGGGGAGATGTCAACATTCCAAGTCTCAACTTGAGGGAAGACGGTTGCCCTGGCACAGGGACCCTGTGACCACAGTTCATACGTTGAACTCCTAACCCCCAAATTCTAGAACGTATGAAGAGATGAGTCTTTAAAGAGTAACTCAAAATGAGGCTGTAAGAGTGGGTCCTAATCCAATTTTAGTGTTATCACTAGGTGACTAGGCCCCACAGAACTCAATGGGTTATGCGGTGTCTTAAAAGTGGTGCTGCTATAAATGCCAGTGTGGGCAGGCCTTTTACGTGCAAGGCCCTACTCTGCCTAGGGACTCTGCTAGCAAGGCCATTGCCAAATGCCTTGACTTTGTACCAGAGCCATGAGCCAAAACAAAACAACTACACAAGCTGTGTGTGGTATTGCTCTATTAGCAACGGAAAATGCACTCAGACAGGTGTTCATATTCGAGGATCATATCTGGATACCAGGGACTCAGAAAATGCCCTTTTCATGCTTTCTCTGTAAACTAAAAGACTGAAAAAGTGGCTAATAGGGGAGTGTGGAGAAGAGATTGAAGGCTGGAGCTGCCCTTAGGCAACTGCACAAGCAGAGACGTTGTTGGGGATACTTGGTGTTACTAAGGTCCTGGTCCCAGCACAAGGTACTCATTGATCTGGGGCTCCTGAGGAAGTACAAATTTGTTTGTTTGTTCTTTAGTGGTTTTTCTTTATTTCTCTTTTGATAATTCATTTTATACACCAACCACAGTTCCTGCTCCCTCCCCTCCTCCCACTTCCCCTGCCACACCCCTACCCCCTCCTATTCTTCAGGGTAAGGCCTCCCATGACTCCATGGGGAGTCAACTGAGCCTGGCATGTATCAAGTTGGGGCAGGACCAAGACCCTCCCCAATGTATCAGGCCTGAGCAAGGTATCCCACCATAGTGAATGGGCTCCAAAATGCCACTTCATGCACCAGGGATAAATCCTGGTCCCACTGCCAGGGGTCCTACAAACTGCCTAAGCCACACAACTGTCATCCACATTCAGAGGGCCTAGTTCGGTCCTACATAGGATCCCTAGTTGTCAGTCCAGAGTCCATGAGCTCCTACTAGCACAGGTCAGCTGTCTCTGTGGGTTTCCCCATCATGATCTTGCCCCCACCTCTTGCCCCTATTAATCCCTCCTCCCTCTCTTTGAGTAGACACCGGGAGCTCAGCCAAGATATCTCTTCCATTGCTCTCCCTCTCTGTCCCTCCCCCAACGCAACCATCCTGTTCCCTCATGTTCTCACTCCATTACTGCTCCCACCCCAGTTTACCCAGGAGATCTTGTCTACTTCCCTTTCCTAGGGCAGCCCATGCATGTCCCTCTTAGGGTCCTCCTTGTTCCTAGCTTCTCTGGGGCGGTGAATTGTGGCCTGGTTAAAGGAAGTACAAGTTACATCTCTACTGGTCTAACACTATCCAGTTAAACTCAAATGATTAAAAAAAAAGTTCCTCAACAATGATCTGGTGTAGAAAAAAGCAAAACCAACACAGCCACTCCAACGCAGAGATAAAAGTTCTGTTAGTTCAACATTTATTAATGAGATTCAACTCTGTTGACCAATGTCAAACACTAGAAAAATGAGTCATTGTATACATGTTTACAGAGCAAAATATTTCTCATCAATTCCTAAGATTTTTCTCACAATGTATGGCATAAAACAATCACAGTATTAAGTATTACTCAAGTAAAGTTCTGTTTTTAAATAGCTGCATATGGTAATTAAAACACTGGGACCCAGCCTCCAGAGAGGCAAGCTCAAGGGACCCAATTTGAGAGTTGTGACATCACCAAATAGGCTTGTTTACATTGTGCGTCTGATCTTTATTTTCTCCGAGTCCCAAAGAACAAAGATACAGAAGAGAAACAAGCACTTTCTATGGGGTTGTGTTTAAAAGCCCCTCGAGTGGACAAAGACACGGATGGACTTTGGCGCTTTCAGTAGGCCCCATGAGCTGGAGGAAGTAAGTGCTTTTCAAGGGGGCAGGATTATCAGGCTAACGTCCTCTGAGTTATTTGATGATTGCTGCCAAGAACTGGTAACAAATGCCCAGGAAATGTGCCTTCTTCACAGGAGGCGTTCAATAGAATGAAATAATGTCTCGCAAACACAGAGGCCAGTGTCTCCCTCTTGGTAGAGATGAGGGGTTGTAAACATTTTCGCAGCTTTGCAGTAAATCCTTCTGGTTCCGCAGGCCATACTGTCTCAGCAAAGCTACTCAGGTATAGGGCACTGTGGCTGTGTTCATCCACAGACACTGGAATTCCATGAACTAGCTCTAACCCACCCCAAACCATCTGAATATATAAAATACTTTAAACTCACGAGTTAGACAAAAGCAGGTGGCGGTAGGATTTGGCTCACAGGTTGTGCTTCATCAACTTGTCCTTACATGTCTGCAGATACATCTTCAAAATTCCACCTATCACATATCTTAGTGAACAATGACAAAGGTTCATTCAGAAACACTTCTTAGCTGGGTAGTATATATATGTGTGTAATTCCAGCACAAGAAGTAGCATTTCAAGGAGAGCTTGGACTACACGAGCCCAAATTCAATGGAAACCACTAAAAATTAAAACAACAACAACAACAACAACAACAAAAAAAAACAACTGACTTGGTGACATGCCTATAGTCTAAGCTATTTGAGAGACTAAGGCAGGAAGATCATTTGAGCCCAGGAGCCAACAAGAGCTCATATATATATATATATATATATATATATATATATATATCCCCAAAATATTGTCTTCCCGCAACCCCAAACCATTTTTCTAAGTAAGATCTTCTTTTGTTCACTTATTTTCGGTGATGATTAGTTCCATAGCCTCCAGCATGCTAAGTACATACTTTACCACCAGTACCCGCTCCCAATATTTTAATTACAAAAATTGATTACATTTGTTGTAACAAATGTGTGTGCCAGTGATATACCCAGTGAGTCATATATGCACAAAAACATAAAAATTTGCCAGACAGCCCAAGAACCCATGGGCTGACACTTTTTACAGTGCGTTTGAAGTTACTCTCTATTCCTAGCTCAGCATGTGGGTCCATCGTCTACAAAATAGCAGCAGAATATTTGGATTAACTGAAAAACAGTGGACACAAACCTTAAGAAATTGGAAATGTTAGGACTGTTCTTTCAGAGGACTGGGGCTCATTCCCCAGCACCCACATGGTGGCTTACAGCCATCTGTAACTCCAGTTCTACATGATCTGACCTCTGAGGGCACCAGCACGCATGTGCACAGACATCCGATGCAGGCAAAACTCCCAAATCCATTAAAAAATTTCAGTTAGGAGAAGCGATAGAAACCAGCTACACTCTACACAAGAGAAGGACAGAAACAGACTGAACATGCTGAGCTGTGTGACTCTTGCCACTTGCGTGGGGTCCCTAAGAGGCAGATTTCTACTTTTTGTGCACGGGGAAAACCACGAATTCCTTATTTGAAGCTCCCAGTGGCTTGGGACTTGAGAGTGTTTAGGAATCACTGCAGCTAGCTCTGCTACCACCCACGTTAGCATCTCAGAGCATCCAGAGTGTGAGTGGGCTCTCTACACAGGGGGGGCAAGGAGCAGGGAGCTCCATTACTGCCTATTGGGAATAAACAGGTTTTAGATAGATGTCTACAAGAACCTAGACTTTTTTTCATTTAAATCGTTTCAAAGTGAGACCAACACCAGTTACAGGAGTTGTGGTGTGTGTTTGGTGTGTGTGTGTGTTAATTTGTGTGTGTGCATGCCTCTGATGTACTTGATGTCAGAGGACAACTTTGTGGAGTTTGTTTTCTTCCCATCTTTACATGGGCTTCAGAGATGGAACTCAGGTAGGTCACCAGGCTTGTCTAGCAAAGCCTTTTCCCACTAAGCTATGTCCCTGTGTGTATGCAGGTCCCTGTGTGTGTGTGTGTGTGTGTGTGTGTGTCTGTGTGTGTTGTTTTTGAATCATGAACCATAAATGCTTTTACTAGGGCAAAGGTGCCTGGGATTCATGGCTTCAGCTCTCTTCCACAGGGGACTGGCAATTGTGGGCATCGTTTTTCACAGTGATGAAAGCGCTTTGCTCTTCTGGAAGTTTAGCAGCAGCTGTGCCCAGGTACAGAAAACCTGGCTCAGATTTAGGCAGGTGATCAGGTGGGCACCTGGTTTCTTCCCTCGGCAGAGCCACCACCCGAGCTCAAGGGTGGTGCTGCTCATAATAAAAAGGGTTCCTGTGCTTAAACTGCATTTTCAGGCTCACAATGCCCTTTAAGCCGAGCACAATGCTCTACAAGCGGAACATGGTGTCCTAAACAGTGCGCCCAGGCAGCAGAACTGCACAGTGCAGGTCTGTCAGGAAACTGAGGCAGTTCAATAAAAAAGCTCAAGGCCAGCCTGTATAACAAACCAAGACCCTGTCTCAAATATTAAAGTGAAAACAAAACAAAAACAAACAAACAAAAAACCCACTGGGGACAGTTCAGTGCTAGCATGCAACACCCAGCACTGGAAAAGAAACAAAAGCCATGTTTTCATCCTACCAAACCACCTCTGATGATTTTTGCCCCCAGCTCGGTTTTGATTTTCTAAGAGAAATAAAATGAAGCATAAGCTGTAAGTTTAGGGCAATGGAGACTTCCATTTACTCAGGGGTGGTAGAGGAAGCCTGTAACCCCAGCACTTGGGAGGCTGAAACAGGAGAATTTGAGTGTGAAGCCAGCCTAGGCTACTTAGCAAGACCCTGTCTCGTCAAACCAAACCAAATGAAGATGAACCAAAACGGAACAAAACCAAACAAATCCTGCTCCCAGCAACTGAAATCAAAAACAAAAATAAAACAGCCCAAAGCTGGGCGGTGGTGGTTAATGGCTTAAATCTCAGCACTCAGGAAGCAGAGGCAGGTCGATCTCTGAGTTCAGGACTAGCTTGGTCTACAGAGCAAGTTCCAAGATAGCCAGGGCTACACAGAGAAACCCTATCTTGCAAAAGGAAAGAAGAAGAAGAAGAAGAAGAAGAAGAAGAAGAAGAAGAAGAAGAAGAAGAAGAAGAAGAAGAAGAAGAAGAGGAAGAGGAAGAGGAAGAGGAAGAGGAAGAGGAAGAGGAAGAGGAAGAAGAAGAAGAAGAAGAAAGAAAATCTGCCCAGAAACAAAGAGAAACACCCCCTCATTCCATATAGTACAGACAATTCTGTGCCATTTAGAAAGAAGTCTTAGGAAATCAAAGCCTTTGTCACATCCCTCTGAACAGGCAGCTGTTCATTACCAAGCTGACAGATGCCCAGGCCTGGATGTGAACCACCCCCGTCCAAATGTCTATCACCCCAGCATTTCCTTCCCAGCATCTTGGGCCCAAGCTGGGCAGGCGCCTGGGGACGGCGGAGCCACTGCCCACACAGTGACTACACTTTGTGAGGGGCAGGGACATGTGAGCACTCACACTGTGCCTTGTCCTGAGGCAGTGGGGTTGTGCTGGAGCCCACAGCACAGGTCTATGGCATCCATTGGTCCCTAGTTATAGAAGGGCAGGATTAGAATTTATATCTAAGATGATGAGGACTGGCTGAATTTTTTAAAATTCTAACTCTGATAACCTAGTTGTTTATTTTAAAAAGCAGATGGCAGGTCGCTACAAATCTAGGTGGCTTTATTATTTTTGGAGACGCGAAGAGCCCTACAAGCCTCCATAACACACATACTTGACCTCTAGATACTCGTCAATGCCGTACTTGGACCCTTCTCGCCCAAGGCCAGACTGCTTTACCCCACCGAAGGGACACTCCACTGAAGAGATCAGTCCGTCATTCACACCGACCATACCCACCTCCAGATGCTCCGCCACTCTCCAGATCTGGGCTGGGTCTTGGGAGTAAAAGTACCCTAGCAGAAGAACAAGAACATATACAGCATGAAGAATTCTTGTGAAGGTCACATGCGCTTCACTTTGAGGATGCCCGGTCACATGGGCCTGGGTTCTCCTGCTTGCTAGTAAAGCCCCAGGCTGATTTTGTCCACATTTTCATCCTAAGAACCTTGGGCACCATGTTGAGCTTCTGTTTCTCTCCTGCTGGGGTTCTCCTCACTCCCAGCAGGACTTTGTAACCAGGAACTTCTGTGCTCTTGGTTCCTGCCCTTCAATCCATCCTCCTCTAGATATCTGGACAACATGTTTGTTCAGACCTTAAGTCAGTCCTAGCTGTCTATAAAAGAGAAACATTTCTTAGTGGACAATCCACCCTGCCCCCTAGAGTGGCTTCAGTTGGCACCATCAGCTTAATCCTGACTCTGTCTCCAGACTCATCCATTTGTTCAGCGTCATCTCACTCATTATTAGGCTGAACCTGAACTTGCTTGGGCTCCTCTGCCTCAACATCCTTAATCTCTGCAAAGTCAGCATCTCATCACTTAGGACCCAAGGCAAGGCATGACTTCCTCCACATCACTCCACTGAAAATGGAAGAAGGAAGTGTTGATCTTGAACTTGCAGAAGCAGTGGGCTACACGTTGCTCCAGCATTAGGACAATTATGTGATAGCACATATTCAGCTCTGTAGCACACATGTCCTCCTCTCCTTCTAAACAGCTTGCATTATACCCACGAGAGTCTCTAGAGGACTACAGCTGTATCTTATTTGCCAGAGCCAACATGTATATTTTCTCAGTATCATCTCCAAACTGCTAGAACAGCAGCCACCTGGTTATCAGACACACACACACACACACACACACACACACACACACACACACACACAACTTCTCATCTCTAGATACTGTGCATGACTTTGCTGATTAGGCTTCTTCAGGATACCAAGGCCAGGCAAATGTGAGAAAAAGCACTGAGCGTTCATTATGCCTCTGGGAAGCTAACTACATGGGACTCTCCACCAAGAACAAGTTGCACCCTCCCCATTGTCTCCCCCTCTCAGCTCTAGCTAGAATGCTCTACATGTGTGTCATGAGACACAGGAGAAAGAAACGTGTTGGCACAAGGCCACACTTGCCACTTGTAAAGAAACAAAGCATACACATTGTTTAAGTTTGCTAGGCAAGCTGGTGACTGCCTTTAATTCCAGCACTCTGAGACAGAAGCAGGTAGATTTCTGAAGTTCAAAGTTAATCTGGTCTACATAATGTTCAGGCAACCCAGGGTTACGTAGCGAGACCTTGTCTCAAAAACAGAAGAACACACACACAAACTCAAGAGTAATGCTTAAAAGGCAGATCCTGGCATTTACTTGAGGAAATGACTATGGTGGCTGGAGACAGACACCTACCTGCTAAGCCAACATCAGCTGCATTTGCGATGGCAATGGCCTCTTCTTCTTTGTCAAACCTGCCAGAGTTAAAGTAGGTCATAAGCAGGACTATAAGGTGGACAATAAAGACAGCCGGCATTATTTTCTCAGATTCCTAAAAAACGACGAGAAAGAGGTCAGAGCTGCAAAGTGATCCAAGGAGGGAGATTACATGAAAGGAGTTCAAATGCAGATGTGGCAACTTAGTCTCCTCAAAGGCATGGCTAGTCAACGTGGCCCGCTTTTGCTAAGAGAAAGGGAAAGACAGACCAACAGAGGCACTGTTAAATCTTTTAAGAAAAGGACTAAGGACTACTGGGTAGTAGTGTACACACACACACACACACACACACACACACACACACGCACACAAAAATATGAAAAACACTACTGGGTGCTGGAGTGTTGGCTCGTAAGAGGTACTTGTTACTCTTGCAGAGGACCTGGGTTTGATTCCCAGTACCCACATGGTGGCTCACAACTGGTAACTCCAGTCCCAGAGATCTGACACTCTCTTCTGAACCCTTCCAGGCCCTGGATCCAAACAGATAGAGAAGTATTTTCAGAGCACTGACCTGAGAATTATCCAGGGAAACTATTATTTACTTGGTAAGGTGGGATAAAAGATCACATGAGCTCAGAGTTCATTTCCCACAGACTGCTAGGATAGAACCTGGAAGGTACGCTCCATCAGGGAAAAAAGTAAGTACATTTAGAGGTAGCAAGAAACTAAATGAAGGAGTCTGATGAATTGTGTGCTTGAAATTGTATAATGTGTATGCCTATTATCTCAACACCCAAGAGGCTAAGTCAAGAAGGTTGAGAGTCTAAGGCAAGCCTGGGTTACAAAGACAAAACTCAAACACCTAAACTGGGACTAGGGACTTGGGAGGCATCTGGCTCTGTTGGTGAAGTGCCGAGTTTGACCCCCAGAACCCATGTGAAAACACAGTTGTGGTAGCCAGTGCTTGTAATCCCAGGTTTGGGGAGACAGACACAGAATTGCTAGCTAACCAGTCTGTTCTAATTGGGGAGCCCCAGGTTCCAGTGAGGGACCCTATCTAAATATCTAAAGTGGATAGCTCCCAAGAAACACCACCCAGGGCTGACCCACAACCACAAAAATCAAAACCAGAATGTCATAAACTCAACTGTGCTCTTCAACAGATACAGCACAGCTCCGACTGCGCGGCTCAGTCCTCCCACCCCACGCTTGAAACGGCGCAGGAACCGCTCTTAGATCAGCTCTCCCTTTCCAGTCTCCTCCTCCCTTCCACTATGGAGGACCGTACTTGAGAACTGGCGCCAGCGGCCCAAAGGTCTCTTCAGTGATGCAGAGCATGTCCCTGGTGACATTGCTGAGCAAGGTGGGCTCGAAGAAATTTCCCCCGCTTTGGTGTCGCTTCCCGCCTGTCACAACGGTGGCTCCTTTGGCAAGCGCGTCATTCACATGTTTCTCTACCTGTGAGACGAGAAGGGCGGCACTAGGTAAGGCCGCATGAGGACATTTTCTAAATTGTACAATCTCTTAAAATGTTAAACAGCAAAAACTATATTTTTTTCAGTATCTTCATAAAATAGGTCAGCAAGGAGGCTCAGCATGTAAGTCTGACGATCAAGGTTCAATTCCTGGGACCCACGTGATGGAAGTCTGGAAAGTCCATGGTTTCTCTGAGCTTTGCCTTTGCTGCAAGCTGGGCTAGTTGTACTTCCTTAGGTTCACTTGCACACTTTTATCTGGGTTGAAGGGATGTTTAGATACATTGCCAATATAAAGGCATTGCTTACAACAGATGTTCTGTGTCAGAAATGAGCCCTTAGCTAATTTCACTATTGAATAAAAATCATACAGTATTTTGATACAAACCCAGATGGTCTAGCACACTGCATACCTAGTCTATACGCTGTGTGTACAGGCTAGATATGGTACAGCCTATCGCTTCAAAGGCAAGGACGAACAGAACAACTCAAGATCAAATCACACCTAAGAGAAAGCCCACAATCAAAAGATATTACCGAGAATCTGTAGAGATAGCTCAGTGGTTAAGAGCACTTGCTGCTCTTTCAGAAGGCTTGAGTTTGGTTCCTAGCACCCATGTTGAGTAGTTTACAACTGCCTGTGAGCTCGCAAAAGTGGTGAGAGCTCTTGACCTCTAAGTCACCCCTCTGGCTCCTTCACTTTCTGACTCTTAGAAAGATTAAAAAAAAAAACAACAACAGTAGAACAAAACATGGAACATATGTGATATAAAAGCAGAGTGGGGACTACTTGGGGGAAAGGAATGGATAAGAAGGGAGCTGGGAGGAGGGGAGTCAGGGAGGGGGTAAGAATGGAGTATAATGAAATATATGTATGAAAACGCCAAGATGAAACCCTTAATTTTAATGATAACTTAAACAAATTAAAATAGCTAAAACCAGGGCTGGTGAGGTGGCTCGGCAGGTAGGTGTGCTCACTGCCGATCCCGAGAACCCGAGTTCTGTCCCTGGGACCCACACAGTGGAAGAGAGAAGGACTCTAGCAATTTGTCCTTTGACATCTATAGCTGTGCTGTGGCATCCATGTGCCCAGCTCCCCCATACTCACGCTCAGACACACACTAAATCAATAAACGTAATAAAAATGAATCCAAAGCCAAACTAACTCTAGTGTAACAAAGAGAAATCTCACCCTGCCAGTCACCCAAACTGTGATAGTCCTTCCTAAAAGTGGCTTCCCTCTGTCATCACTTAGCGGGACGCCCGGGACTCTATGTGCCTTTTCTGGGTGTCTTGGTTAGAATTCTTCTGGAAGGACATCAGGAGAAAAACTTTCTATGACAGAAAACTTAGGGAGGGCAGAAGACCTAACGGGTCCGATGTGAGTTCTCAGGTGGAGGCAGGAAGTGCATGTCCAGACGCCACCAGCCAGTCCTACACATTGGTAGTGGTAGAAATTCTTTTTTTTTTTTAAACTTTTTGCATTTTCCCATTATTTCCAAAACAGCCTTGCCAGGGACCTTTTGAAAATGCTTTTATTTAATTTTTGATACTAACATCTTTTGATATTGACATCACAAAATTTCCTTAATGCAGGCAATAAGACCAACTCACCTTTTCTACAGCTCTCTCATTAATTAGTGGGCCCTGAGTTATTCCTTCCTCGAATCCGTTACCCACACGCAGGCTTTTCTGCATTGCTTCTGCAAACTTCTTCACAAAGGAATCGTAGATACCCCGTTGTACCAAGAATCTGTTTGCGCAAACACAAGTCTAGACAGAAGACAAAACAAACACACAGTTAGTTTTTCCAGAATCGACTGATCCAAGAAACGTAAGATTACCCTTCCCGAAATGGTTCTCGTGAGTCTAGTCTTCTACGTTCTCCCCAGGTGGGGAATAAATGCACCGGGTGAACATACCTGTCTAGGTCTTCCCATAGCTACCACACACCTAGAGCTAAACATATACGCGAGAATAAACAGCTGTGTGAATCAGAATAATGAGCCATTATTCTGAACCAAATAACCAAATAACCAGAAAATGAGCCATTCACTACACTATTAGAAAGCAGATGGGGTAAAAGGACAAAGGTCATAACGTTCCTGATGGACAGGGATGCAGCAGCGGCAAGCACAGGCTAGAAGGAATGGGGTCAAGCAATAACTCATACCCTCCAGCTCAGTCCTTCCAAGTGTTCTGCTGAAACTGTGATTTCAAAAATTGATACAAGGCCTTTCTTTTGGGACCGGAGAGATGGCTCAGCAGTTATTACTGCTTTTGTAGGAGGACCTCCCAGCACCCATGTTGGCCAATTCAACTGCCTGTAATTCAAAGTCTACACGATCTGATGCCCTCTTCTGGTCACACGTGGACACACATTTATATACATAATTAAAAATAACTATAATAAAAAGGACTGGGGATAAAGTTTTGTGGTAGATTGCTTGTCCGGTATACATAGGCCATGGGTTCTATTCTCAGCACCACCAAAAAACAACAAAAGAAAGAAAGAAACAAAAAAAAAAAAACCCTGAACCTGGAAAGATGGTCCAGAGGTTAGGAGTATTTGATAGGATCCAGATTCAGTTCCTGGCACCCACATGGAAGCTCACAACAGTTCCAGGGGCTCAGATATCCTCTTCTGGCCTCTGGGGACACTGGACACACACATAGTGTACATACATGCATGCAAGTAAACATTTACACTTATAAAACAAAAAATTAATCTTTTTTGGAAGCTCATAAATTTGCAACTTTAGAAAGTTTATTGGCTGAATATTTGTGAATAAAAAAATAAAATCTTTTTTTTAAAGGCCATCTTCTATGTTGGGTTAAATTATTGAGACTCTGGCTTATTATCTGTCCAAGTAGACTTCATATTTTAAAATGATAAAACATAACTATCCTATAGGAAATGTAGTTATCATTGATAAATTGGTTTTTCCTTGTGTTTTCCTAGAAAAAATAAGTACATGTATAACTGTATCATTTGCGTTTTTATTGGTTTAACACAGTTCACACCATTGCTTTGTACTAAAACTCTGCTGACATTTTGTGTTTACTTTTAAAAACTTCTAATTCTGTAAAATAACAACTAATAAACAACAACAAAAACTATTTAGGTTATGGGAAAAGGGAAAATGAATTACCAAAGGAAGAAAAGCTATACAGAATAGTTTGCACCACCAGCTTCCCTTTTCACACATAAACCCTTGAGGCTATTTACCTCAGGAAAGCATTTAAACAGCTCACTGGGCTGGACATAGCAGCACAAGCCTTTTAATTCTAGGAGGGTTGAGTTTCCCAGATAACCTGTGCTACAGAGCAAGCTCAGTGCCAGGCTGGGCTACACAGGGAGTTCCTGTCTGTTCAAAAAAATAAAAGCCAGTGATCTTTGACTTGGTTGGACTTTTAAGGCCCAGTTGTCTAAGAGTATGTCTTCAGCAGTCAGCTTCTGGCAGTGGCTCGAGCAACAGCATGGAAATGGGACCCTTGGCTCCCAGCTCTGAGACTCTGAGGATGCTCCAAGTCACTCATTCTTTTTGCTTTCAGTTCCTAGGTTTATACCAGAAGTCTTGAAGGTGCCTGTCAAATCTGACATCCGGGATTTCGTAGGAAAGCACAAGCTCCCCCATTCCCTCAAGACAACTAAGTAGGGTACCAGGCATCCTCCTCTGGCTTCTGCACATGCTCAGAAGGGTCATGGACCTACACACATGTGTATTCATACACATACATCACACACATGTACATAAATAAAGGTATGCAATTCTCGAAACTCTCTGAAGCAACAGACTATCTCTTACATCTCTTTGGACAATTGAAGCTTAACTAGCGCCTAAGAGAAACTACTCCTTAAATGTTTGCTCACAGAATGAGTGCACGAATTAACAAAGGAACCAGGGAGAGAGGCAAGGCCATGGTGGTGCTAGGGTCTTTGTAAAACGCACACCCTTATCCCAGCCCTAAAACATTCTGCATGACTCACCTGCCCGGCATTCCTAAACTTAGATGCCATTGCTCCCGCGACAGCCTGGTCCACATTGGCACTGTCAAAGACAATGAATGGGGCGAGGCCGCCCAGCTCCATGGAGACACGTTTCACAGAATTTGCTGCATGGTGCAGCAGGATCTGCAGGGTGCAGCGGGAGAACACTGTGAACATCCAGATCAACTTACAGGGTGTTACTGTTTGCCTAGAAAGTACCTTTCTCCCTGATGTCTAAAGCCTGGTCACCAGCTGGTGATCCCATTGAGAGGTGATTAGACAGGAGTTCATAGCTGAGTGCGCTATTCCTAGGGGCTGGGATCTAGCTCAGGAAGAAGGTCATGGGCAAATGTGTTTGGGGGCTATATCTTGTCCTGGACTTTCCCCTCTCTTTGCATCTTGGTCACCATAAGGTGAGCAGCTCTTCTCCATCAATGCTTCCTGCAATGATGCTTCTGCCTCATTGTAGGGCTAAGAGCAATGGAGCCAACTGACCATGGCCTGAAACCTCCAAACCATCCCACAAATCATCCCCTCCTCCTTTATGTTTCTTATGTATTTTGTAACAATAGAAAACTCACTAAGGCTGCTAAACGTTTTTTAAAAAACAAAACTAAACAAAACAAAATTGCTTTTAAAAATTACCCCAATAATGAAAAATTTAAGGTGCACACAAGGTCACCTTGCTTTACATACCATTTTATATAAGAAAGGAGAGACATGAGAATATGTTACTTTATAATTTATAATGTTTTATAATATATCTATACTTGGAGAGTTCCATACATGAATAAAATGTATTCTGGAAAATACAGACTCTTATTTCATTAGATTTAATTAAAAAAGAATCCACCAGGAAGGGAGTAGGAAACTAAAAGCAATTATTGACAGATGGTGAGGAAGGAGTCAGTGATGCTATGAGCTGGGACACTGCCAAAGGTAAACAACACCAACACTGTCTTGAGTTTTGAACCCTAATACCAATTCGAAAATTATATGACAAGCCAGGTGTGGTGGTACATTCCTGTAGTACCAGCACTTGGGAGACAGAGACAAGTGGGTTTCTGTGAGTTCAAGGCCAGTCTGGTCTACATAGCAAGTACCTGGGCACCCAGGGCTATGGAGACCCTGTTTCTAATAAAAACAAAACAGAAACATAAAATAGTAATTTCATACTCTATAAACAGAAAGCATTAGAACAACACTTGTCTGACTCTGACATCACATACCTTTCCTGTTGCTGTTGAGCCAGTAAAGGAAATTTTGGACACTAGCGGATCGGTACATAGCGCCTCTCCCACTTCCTTGGCTTTGGTTCTAGAGCAGGGAAGGACATTATAGACCCCTGGAGGAATTCCTGCCTGGTTTGCAAGCTTTAAAGAGAAATAGCAAACACACTATAACATGGATTGAACTGGAAAGCAAAACAAACAGAATCAGAAATAAACATGGTTAGTCCAGAACACAATGTAAAATATAAGCTTGCCTTTGAATAGAATAAAAACATACTGAGGAGAACCAGACATGGTGGTGTATGTCTATAACACCTACTCTTGGAAGGCAGAGGCAAGAGGATCACAAACCCAAGGTCATTCTCAGTTACATAGTGAGTTCAAGGACAGCCTGGGCTATAGGAGACCCTATGCTCCCAAAATATATATTATGGACCAGATAGACAGCTCAGTGGTTATAAGCATGTACAGCTCTTTCAGGGAACCTGAGTTTAGTTCCAATCACCCACAGCTCATCACTCTCTAGCTCCAGGGTATCCAATGCCCTTTCTGATTTGGATATAGACTTCCACACATACTCGAGTGTACACATACATGCACACACACACACACACACACACACACACACACTACAGAGAGAGAGACAAATAAATGTAATAAAATTAATATATATTAATATCAGAACCAATAAAACCTTATTTCAGCTCCACATACACATGTATGTATATGTATGACATACACACACACACACACAAACATACATGTGCTAAGGAATAAACCCACAGTCTCATCCTACTAAGCACAACTCTACACTAAGCTACACTTCTAACCTTCTAAGTAAATACACACGTAAAAACTAAGTCTCTTGATTAGGTATCCCTAAATACATCATCTTAGGTAAGAGTTTTAGCGCCACCTTCTGTTCAGTCCACCAACAGACCTGGGTTTTTCATGAAGTTTCTGAGACTAATCTCAAGGAAGTTTTTGACTGACTGTAGACTTCAGGGTAGAATGTGGAAAGGGTGTAAAGCTGATCAGGGGGCAAAACTGCTCACCAGTTCCTTGTGGGGCAGAGTTGAAGAAAGGGAGGCATTGACAAGAGGAACTCAGCAGAGATGAGGGCGGGGGTGGGGAGATGAAGCAACCCCCTGACCCCAACCACCTGACCTGGGAACCTGAGCCTTTCCATGGCAGGACCGTGGATGGAGGACGTCCTGAATCTGCTGTACTTCTGACTCAGAGTCTCTGTTTGTAGCCCTCATGGACCTCAAACTGGTGGTCATCCTCCTGCCTCACCCTCACCAGTACTGAGATGACTGGAGTAGCGTTCCAGGTTTTTAACCTTACTAGTCTCATAAAAACAATACCCATGAGGCCAATATCTTTGCATGATAAATCAAAAAAATTTAAACAAACAAAAATAAAACCAACTGGCAATGAGGTAGCAAGCAGAGATTACAAGTGGATGGAGGTGCCACCTTTAAGGGTAAGACCTGTGTGAAGAAGGAGACTGAAGAATGGTCCTGGATAGACCCTAAGGAATCCCACGGGTGCTCAAGGGATGAGAGGCACAGGTAGACCATGCCGAGAAACAGAGACACAGCCTGAATCAGTCAGGACAATTAGAGATGTGGAGAGAGGATTCAATGCAAAATTGAGAGTAAAAGAAAATTCAGAAATGATGGCCAAGCTACAAGAACATGAGAAAGAATAAATGTAATGCATAAACCTTGTCTTTTCTGCTTTCTGTCGGGGTGCTGTCACTGGGAAGTAGAGAGGGTCTAATGGGAGTTGGGGTCTAGTGGGAGGCCCACATCTGTTTTTGCTTCTGTTTTTGTTTATTGAGATAGAATCTTCCTAGGTGTGCAGGCTGACATGGACCCTTCTGCCACTGACTCCTGAGCAGAGGGACTTCAGGTGTGGTGGCGTAGTTACTGGTCTTTAGGTCACTGGAGGTTTGCTCCCTGTGATGACTGAACTCCATTTTTGATGTGATTGCATATAGGATAACCTCAGAGAGATTCCACTGAGCACAGAAGACACACCCTGGCTGTGGGTTGGGCCCCCAGACTGCACAGAAAGAGGAAAAGGAGGCAGGCAGCTGAGCACCAGCATCCGTCCCACCTTGCCTCGTGACAGCAGACACACTTCAACAACCTGTGGTACTGATGACACAACTTCTGGGCCGTGATGGACTGCATCCCCTAAAGCCACTACCTCTTTCCAATCTTTTGTAAGACATTTGGTCACAGCAATAAGAAAAGTAGCTCGGACACCTCCACAGGGTATGGAGGAACCAAGCCTTTCCACTTTCTCTCACTTCCCAGCTGTGAGGTGGATAGTCTGCCTGGCCACGCTGCTCCTACCATGATGTGCCGCCTTACCATAGGCACAAAGGAGCAGGGATCATGAACTGAAGCTTCCAAAACCTGGGAATGAAACAGACCTTTCCTCTTCATAAGTGGTTACCTCAGGCATTTCATTATAGTGACAGAAAGCTGGCTAACACAAAGGTTCAAGAACAAAACAAGCAGAGAAGCATCAACCAAGTGCTGGTGATGTGCAAAGCACAGCTCCTTACAGAACTAAGTCTGAAGAAGGAGAGAGAGGGAGAAGGCAGAGCAAGCGTGTAGTGGTTCAACCCTGGACGCATAGAGCTGGAACTGTTTTGTTACCGTTAATGGTAACTGTTTCTGTGGTACTGGGAATTGAACCCATGGTCTCATGCTTGCTAAGCAAGCACTCTACTATTGAGCTATATCTCCAGCTCCGGCCTTCACATTTTATTTCGAGATATGGCCATCACTATCACTGATTGCTTTTCCCAACAAAAAAGCAGTTTGGGGGGGTAGGTTTATCTTGGCTATGGCTGAAGATGAGATGCAGACCATCATGGCAGGGAGGGCATAGGTGCAAGAGCGTGGGTAACACTGTGTCCACAGAAACAGAAAACAGCGGACAGGAAGTGGGACCAGGCTAAAAAACCTTGAGGACCACAGCCAGCGACACATTTTCTCCATCGAGGGCCTCCTTCCTAAAGGCCTCACAACCTTCTAAAGTAGCTCCATCAGTTTGGGACCATACATTCAAACACATGAACCTGTTGGGGGATACTTCCATCCAAATGACCACAGTATCTCTCTAAGTTGTCCAGGCTAGCCCTAACCTTTGGAATCTCCTGCCCCAGCCTCCTAAATAGCTGGGATACAAGGCTCATACCACCAGTCCAGTAAAATCTAGTTCTTATGTGAATTCTTTGGCTGGATGTAGAATCCCAGTAAATGCAAAAGTTGACTGACAAAAGCATAAAAGTTACAGCAAATTTATATGTGTACAACGACTGTCAGAAGCCAGTAATGTCTGAAAGAGTCATGGCAGTCGGGTATCACATGCTCTTCAGACAAAGAACAGTAAATGTGTGAAGGAATGCAGGACATGTGGATCTCTGGATAGGACAGTATGTTTTAGGAATGTCATAGAGAGACAACTGGGGGCTGGAGGGCTACAAAAACTCATACGGTTATTTCACAGTCTGATTACTCTGGCTTGTTACAGTCTCATGCTCTAGTCTCCTGTGACCCTGAGGTTTTCCAGTATGTGAAGCGCTTCCTCCAAAAAGCACCTTTCTGGCTCGTTACATGTACAAAAGTTAGGCTAAGTGGCTCTTTGTGAAAGAACGTTGTCTGCATCTCAAAGTAACTGATATGCTAAGAAGATCCCTTTCGGGTGACATGTCCCTCACTTCTTCATTAACAGCAGGGTAGGCTGAGTACATGCTAGATTCTTTCCCCATTTCTCTAAGTGTAGAGCAGAAAGGCGTGAAGAGGGCTGGCAAGGTGCTCGGAGGGTAAAGTGCCGCTATGTGAGCCTGGAGACCTAAGTCGGAGCCCATGTAAAGGTGGAAGGAGAGGATGGACCCCACAGAGCTGTCCTCTGACCTCCACGAGTGCCGTAGCATGTGTGTCTGTCCCCCTCATCATGTATGTAACAATGCATAATAGAGCATTTTAAGAATCCACGAAGGAGCAAGTGTCATGGGAGCACCTGGGGAAGAGTGTTCCGGAAGACGAACTTTGTTTGATAACTCAGTTGAGGGTGAGGCTGGCAGGATACGAGGAGCAGCAGGAGCCAGAGGGTTTTAAACAGAAGAATGAGGAGCGCTCAAGTGAAGCCAAGTTTGGGGGGTGGCAGAGACCCCTGCAGCCAATCTGTATTTACTCCAAGTGACATGTGGAAGCCACCTGAGAGGCTTAAGCAGAAAAATAAAAAGATCTGACTTAATACAGACTGAACTAGGACCAGGAATAATGAATAAGGAAGCTTGGCACTGGAGAGATGACTCAGTGGCTCAGAGCACTGGCTGCTTTCCCTGAGGATCTGGGTTAGGTTCTTAGCACCCACATCAGGGGCCTCACAAGCACCTGTAACTCCAGCTCCAGGGATGCCAACACCCTCTTCCGGCCTCTGCAGGCACTGCGTGAACATGGCATACACTCACACAGAACATAAACATATACATAAATAAAAATAAATTTTAAAAACAGCAAAAACACAAATTTTTTTTCAAGAGAGGTATGTGTGTGTGTGTGTGTGTGAGAGAGAGAGAGAGAGAGAGAGAGAGAGAGAGAGAGAGAGAGAGAGAGAGAGAGAAAGCTGGGTGGTGGTGGTGGTACATGCCTTTCATCCAGCAGAGGCAGGTGAATCTCTGAGTTCAAGGCTAGCCTGCTCTACAGAGTAAGTTCCAGAAACCCTGCCTCAAAACAAAAACAAAAAACCCCAAAAAACCCCAAGAATATATAAAAATAAATAAATATATAAAAAATATACATAAAATAAATAAATAAAATGAAATGAAATTTTAAAAAAATTTAAAAAGCAAAAGAAAGCCCCTAAATGTGAGAAACCCACATTTTAAGCGCAATGAAAAGTGATGATGTATCAATATCACTTTTAGGGTATCAAGACATGACCAACAGGAAGCTGACAATCTCCCCTCCTTTTCTACTAAGGGAAGCAGCATGTGCTGTGGAGCAGCGGCTGGTGGGCCAAGATAGATATTCTGTGCACAGCAGGAGACACAGGCAGAGGAGGAAATGCCAAAAAGGCTTCTTCCTGTCCCTGAGAAGCATGCACCTGGGCCTCGGTTGGTGCTGCACAGAGGGAAACTCACCTGCGCCAAGGCCAGGGCAGAGTAGGGCGTGTCTTCAGCAGGTTTCACCACCACAGTGCAGCCAGCTGCCAGGGCGGCCCCCACTTTCCGGGTGATCATGGCACTAGGAAAATTCCACTGGAAGAACAAAGGAGGATGTGAGACTGCCCGGGATTCAATACGAGGCATGCCAGAGGCAGCCATGATTCCATTGCACAACTGACTGGCAAACCTGTTTGCTGCTGTGCGGGCAGGTGCGAGCTCTCAGAACACCTGACCCTGGACAGTTGGAGGGACTCAGGAAGGTCAAAGTTCACAGAAGCAGGATACAGTCTGGGAGTTTGATACAGTACAAAACTATCTAGACCAATGCGTCCTGTGGGGGCCATATTTTGTAGGATGTAGAGTTTCTGTCACAGCTTTGTATCTCTGCAGTTGCTCATAAAAATTGGCTCACAAATGGACCTCATGTGCACTAATAAAACTTTATTTATAAACACAGGTGTAACATGAGGGGGCCCGCTTGCTAGTTGGGGTTTCTGTCCTGCCCAGTTCCTGCAGCCGTTTAGCCCCAAAGAAAATCACACAGAGGTCTCCAGAAGATTATAAACTGATTGGCCCATTATCTCAGGCTCTTGTAGCTTATATTAACCCATTATTCTTATCTATGTTAGCCACATGGCTCAGTACCTTTTTCAGTAGGGCAGGTCAAATCCTGCTTCTTCAGTGGTCTGGGCAGGACTGGGGAGGAATGGGCTTCCTCCTTCCCAGCATTCTCCTGTTCTCATTGCCCCACCTTTACTTCCTATCTGGTTGTTCCACCTATACTTCCTGCCTGGCCAATCAGCGTTTATTTAAAACATAATTGACAGAATACAGACAATTCTCCCGCACCACACAGGAGCTGAGCTAGATTTGGTCTGAGGCTCTTTAAGTATTCATGATGTGACTTTGAAAATGGCTGATGACGTACTTCCTTTCACACACGTATTTATAGGGAATAGATATCTATGGACCTTTAATAATTTCACTTATTTATGTGTATGCATGTATATGTGTGTTATATGTGTGTACATGGCTAAGGAAGCCAAAAAAAGGCACAGGATCCCCTGAAGCTGGAATAACAGGTAGTTGTGAGCTCTCTGGTATGGGTACTGGGAAGGAAACATCTTCTGGAAGAGAAGCCAGTGCTCCTAACTGCTGAGCCATCTTTCCAGCTCCGCAGTAACTTATTTTAACAATCTCTCAAGTAGTGTGTATTCTGTCTCAGGTATTGTTGTAAGCACTTTGAAATGCCAGTGAACTAAATCCTTCTGATACCTCAATGAGCTCATTGTTACTATTATTCTTCCCATATACTGATTTGGGGAAACTGAGGCAGCAATATGATCACATGACCAACAATCGTGAACTTCAAGGCAGGCTTCATCAGTCCAGGTAAAAGGAGGGCTCTATCTAAGACTGTTCTGAACAGGAGAGGCCAACAGCCTTGAAACTAGCTGGCACCAAGCCCCTCCAGGAAGAGCTGGTGAGAAGAACCTGGTGCCCAGCAGTGTACCGCAAACCCACCTGGGCAGAGGCAACAACTTAATTCACAGTCCTTGGACCTCTACAACCTGACCCTGTGATTGCCTACAGAAGCACAAATGTTTTGCTACTGATGATAATCACAAGGTAAACATATATTTAATAATGGTACAAATAAAAAAGAGAAAATGTCCCCTTTGAAGCCCATTAAAAATGACACAGTTTCAAAGGTTTTTTCAGAGGAGCTTGGTAACACCAGGATGGAGTCTCTATGCCAAGTCAGAAAAGCCTCCGCGGGTCACCCTGTTTTTGAAGGTATCAGAAAACATGCATGGCCACTTAGGCCACTACATCTGGCACTGTCACAGAGAATGTGGAAACACACTCTACATCCAGGAAAGGAATCAGGAAACCAAGGACAGGTGGCAAAGCTAGCCCGATGGCCACGCCTGCTCACCAGGAAGAAGACGCTGCTTCCCTCCGCTCTCCCCAGGCTCCCACCCTGCATTGTGCTGGTCTTGCTACATACCGGTGTGATGATTGCGGCCACACCAATGGGCTGCTTGAGGACCAGCGCCCGTTTATCCTTGGCAGAGGTGTAGATGATGTCTCCGTAAATACGACGGGCTTCCTCTGAGAACCATTCCAGGAAACTGGCAGAATATAGAATTTCTCCCAGGGCCTCTTTCAGCGGCTTTCCCTAAATCAAACCAGAAAAGGTCATGCGCATTGCCTTCTCAAAAAGAAAAGAGAAAAGCACAGTTCTGCTTTCCTAAGTTATTTAAAGACGCAAGAAGAGGAAAAGTTTCCTATATCAAAGCTCAGGGGCTGCTGGGAAATGTCTCCCTTTAGTGCAGTCCTTGGCTTGGAAAGATGCGGTAAGAACAGTCACTGGTATATGCTCACAGTAGGGGCCCACACGGAGCACTGCATAGTCTAAGGCTTCCCAAACACTAAATCATGGTGTGAAATCTCTTATTCTGTGAACAAACTAATGATGCAATTTACAAACTTAAAAACAATGAGAAAAACAAAAACGGGCTAATAGAAGAAAATAACTGGGTCACAGCAGCTGAAGTTAATGACACAAAATCAAGCCCCTCGAAATTCCAACACCGGATTCAGAAGCCTCCAGTGCTGACGGAGGAGATATAAGCAGTTGATGGCTGGTGGGTGAGGGGGAGTAAATTTTATCTGAAGGGATAGCCTCTTGTAGTTTATCTGAAGAGGTGGCCACTTGTAGGTTACCCATGCCCCAGAGCATGGCCTCACACCCATGACTAGTACTAGCTGGACTAAGGTTACCAAAAGTAAAATTAAAAGAACATGGAATTGGGAGGGGACACGCTAAAGAGGTAAAAGGGGAGTTGGAGTGTGGGAAGAGAGAAACTGATAAAATACAAATATATTGTATACATGTATGAAGTTCTCAATAAATAAGAAATATTATATTTTTAAAAAATTGGCTCAGAGGCTAAGCGTACTGGCTACTACTTTTCCAGGGGACCTGGGTTTGATTCCCAGCACCCATACAGTAGCTCACAACCATCTGTAACTTGAGTTCTAGGAAATTTAAAGCCCTATTCCAGCCTCATCTGCACTCACATATGTACATATATACATATACATGAATTAATAGCATAAATCTTAAAAAATAAAAACTGGGGTGATTAAAAAATCATTGTTCATATAGCTCTAAATAAACCTATTTCCTAAATATTCATTTTTGTTATTTTTAATTGTGTTGGGGGGCTGTGTGTGCACACAAGTGCAGGTGTCCATAGAGGTCAGAGGCATTGGATCCCCTGGAGCTGGAATTATAGGCAGTTGTGAGCTACGCGATGCGAGCCTGGGGCACTGAACTTGGGTCTTCTGCAAGAGTAGTGCACGGTCTCAATTGCTGAGCCATTTCTCCAGCCCCCAAATCTGTTTTTTTTTTTTTTTGCAAATTAGCAACAAATACACTAGAGCACATAAATTTTGTTTCAGCAAATGTGTTTTCTGAGCACCATGATGACTCAGTCCCTTTGTCATCAAAGGACCGCATGTTCTTAAGCTGTAGGACACCAGTCAGGGAAGCCAGGCGCTTCCCCAAGCTCTGCCTAACCACTCCCAGGACTCCTCCTCATGGCAGCAAGCTGGTGAACTCACACTCTCAGCTGTTATGATCTTGGCAAGATCGTCCTTATTTTGCATCATTAAGTCATACCATTTACGAAGTAGCAAACTCCTCTCCTGGAAAAGAAATGAGACGGAGAAGCAATGAGCTGGGTAGTGGAACAAGACGACTCAACAACAGTCCCTCCTAAAGCACCAGTGATGTGTGGAGTCTCGCATTCAGTGGAACGGTTCACTCTGAGTGCCAACTTAACCAGGCTGCGGGCTGTCTCAATAGCTCGTAAAACGTTTTTGGGTTTGTTTGTGGATGCTTTTCCTAGAAGAGATGAGCATCCAGCAGGGAAAAGTAGTGATGGTAGAGGACAAACTGGAGAAGGTTATAATGACACACATGTATGAAAAGCCACCATAAAACCAAGGAGGAAGCGGAGGCAGGCAGGAGGATTGTTTTAACCCAGAATTTTGAGGCAAGCCTGTATCAATTCAATGGTAAATATATATCCGAAGATGATGTCATTCTAAAAACAAGATGTGGTCTGGATGTGGTGGTCCATGTCTTTAATTCCAGTGCTCAGAAGGTAGAGATCTCTGTTGGCAGCATCTTGTTATAGCAGTTCTAGAATGCTGACAAAGATACCCCTCCATTCATGATGAAGTGATGTCCTAATAGCCCACTGGTAGCAACAACATCCTAGTGAAAATGCTCCTAACACAAGTGTCCGGCTGAGCAGCCTAGCTCAGCAGCATAGTAGAAAGTCAGGAACTGACTGCTTCATCCCATAGCATAGTCATCTGGAAGCCATGGCTTGCTACTGCAGCCTGGCATCAAAGGCGAGGCCCCACTGCATACTGTCAGTCCAAGAAAAGATCAAAAGACTCAATTCCACTGAATAAGCTCTGCTCTTAAACTATCATAAAGTGGAAAACTCCTAACTTGACTAATAATTCAAGGATTGCCTGTTCACTCTAACTATGGGGCTGTGTGGACTCGCGAAACTCAAATAGGGTTTCAGCAAGGCAGAAGATTGGGTGTCACATGTGGTTCTTTCACCAGAGCCACCCAGTCTCTTCCTCCACAGCACGACTCACATGTCCACGTCACAGGATCTTCAAAATAAACATATCGCTTAGGAAGCACCAGGAGCAGCACATAACCTTCAGTTAGCCACAGTCTCAGTCCCTGAACTTGTGACAGCTACCTGAGATGGCAAAGAGACCTGGCTAATGTGATCATGGATCTATCGCCAAGTGGGCGCAGTGCAGCCGTGAGAGTGATGGAAACAGGACAGAGTGCAGAGTCAGAAGATGGGATGCAGCCAGAAAATCAAACATCAGAGGAACAACAGGCCATAGCCAGGGCATATCAGAAACTTCTAGAACCTGGAAAAGACAGGGGAGCAAATTGTGCCCTAGAGTTTCTAGGAGGAGCAAATACATGCTAACTCACTTAGACTTTCAACTTTCAAAACTCTGAGAGAAGTTACTAGATTTGTGGAAATATCTTTTTGCAGCAATCTAGGAGACTAGCACCTTAGCATTTGAGGTTGACAATAAATATCAGTTCCCTTCCTCTCATGCTGTCATAGCTTGAATCTGAAGTGCTTCCCACAAACTTAAGTCTGTTTGCCTAGTGAATAGATGGGGGCACTCTCTTGGAAGGCTATGGACCTTTTAAGAGGTACAGATGGGCTGGAGGAGGTGAGTCACAGTGGAGTGGAGGGGGCTTGAGGGTTACTGCCTGGTCCCACTTCTGGTGCTGTTTTCTGCTTCCTGGTCTAGTGGCCACATGTGGAGATCCACCAAGTGGTCCAGCCATCATGGAGTGTGTCACCATGCCTTTTCCAGCATAAGGACCCGAATCCCCTGAATGGTGAGCCAAATTTAATTCTTCCTCCCTTAATTGCTTCTGTCGGGTATTTTAGCACCTGGAACATTAACACATTCTCTAGTGTTTCTTGAACAGAAAGATGTGATGCTGATGACAAGGTGTGTGCACCAGTTCTACTGCTTCAGAGAAGGGAGGATAATGGAAGGCCGAGTGACAGACAGGCCCAGAGGCAGAAGTTACACATGAGCTAGACCTTTTTTTTTTTTTGGTTTTTAAGACAGGGTTTCTCTGTAGCTTTGGAGCCTGTACTGGAACTAGCTCTTGTAGACCAGGCTGGCCTCAAACTCACAGAGATCCACCTGCCTATGCCTCCCGAGTGCTGGAATTAAAGGCGTGTGCCACCATTGCCTGGCCTCTGTGGCTAGCATTTTTTTTTATAATTTAATTTATTTATTATGTATATGGTGTTCTGCTTGCATGTATCCCTGCAGATCAGAAGAGGGTACCAAGTCTCATTACAGATGGTTGTGAGCCACCATGTGTGGTTGCTGGGAATTGAACTCAGGACCTTTGGAAGAACAAGCAAAGCTCTTAAAGCTCTTATGAACTAGACCTTTAAGAACATGTTGTGGTGGTGGGAGGTGAGTGGGCTTCGGGAAAGGAAGTGAGTTCAGACTCGGAGAGAGACAGCTAGTATAGACTCAGGAAAGGAGGGCGAGTCTCATTCCCTGCTTTGTCCTCCACTGCTTCCTTCAGGGAATCTACAGAAGATCTCCCTCAGTAATGTTCCAGCACCCAGGAATACCTTCTTTGAGAATGAAGTTCCCCTAAGAGATCCCAGGCTCTTGTAATCTTGGAGCTGAAGTTTGGAAGATGAAGGCTACGGTTGGGTGACATGATGATGTTGCCGAATCGGAGGGGCCCCAACACCAGGTCGCTAGTTCCAAACTACCTACAGAGCTAGCAAAGTTCCCTGCACCCTGCACTGTGACACCACCGTGTGGTGCCCTTGGTCTTCATGAGCCACTGTGAGTCTAGGGATCAGGTCTGCCCCTCCTCCTCTCCCATCATCCCCATAGCAGATTGCACGCTCATCACCTGAATGTGTGACTTTAATATTTGCTGCTCTTGGCCGGGTGGTGGTGGCACACACCTTAATCCCAGCACTCAGGAGGCAGAGGCAGGCAGATCTCTGTGAGTTCGAGACCAACCTGGTCTACAAGAGCTAGTTCCAGGACAGACTCCAAAGGCACAGAGAAACCCTGTCTCGAAAAACCAAAAAAAAAAAAAAAAAACAAAAAACAAAGAAACAAAAAAAACCAATTTGCTCCTCTAGCCCAGGCTCACTTTCAAACTCTAACTCACGTATCCAGTCCCCTACCTGGGGTGTCTACAGGAGCGTTTATCATCTCAGAGGCAAGGGTCCTAAACAGACCTCTGGCATCTCACTTACAGTGCTCCATTTACATTCTTCCCCAGCAGTAGGTGGGGACTTTGCCCTTAATAGTTCCTCAGACCCAAAACTTCTGGGGTCATCATTGATTAATTTCTCACACGTCCCTTAATAATACATCAGTGAATCAACTCTACATTAAACTACGCCCTTCATGGGACCATTTGACACTACCTCTATCTTGTTTGAGTCCTCATGACCTCCTACCTAAGTCAATCAATGTCCTCCACTATGGTTTGAGTGTGTCGCTAACACCCCAATTCCAGGTTCCTGTGCTAGAGGCTTAGTCTTCAGTGTGATGCTGCTAAAGTCAGCACCTACTCAGTGGTCTGAGTGTCCTTAGAAGGGATTAAAGTCATACTCACAGAACATGAATTAGATATGTTCTCAATACTTGGTTATTACCATTCTTAAAGGGTGCGTATGTGCTACACAGCACAAATGAAGGCCAGGGGACAACTCTGTGGAGTTGGTCCTCTCTTCTCCTTTTCTGTGACTTCTGAGGGGCTGAACTCTGGTTACCAGATGTGTCCGGCAACTGCCTTTACCTACTGAACTAACAGCCCCAGAGTTAGTTTTCCCACCGTGAGTTCCTATAGAAGAGAGCTCTGCCACCGAATCTTTGTCTCCAGACTTTTGTCTCAAGATATGACCAGGCATGTCCCTACCATGATGTCATCCATCATTAGGGTCTCTACACAGAGGCCAAATCCATGAGGACAAGTTGATATTGGGCTTTGTGTGTGAATCAACAACTGGTTCAACCTGTTATTCTAACTTCTTTTATTAATTATAATTATAGATTCAAATGGTAAACTTGTTTTTAAAATATTTTATCTATTTTTATTAATTCTTTGAGGATCTCCTATAGTATATTTTGATCATATTGTCCCAGACACCAACTCTACTTTTGTTTCTTTACCTATCAAGTCCAATTTGTTCTTTCTGTACATTCTTGGATGTGTGACCTTCCGCTGGGGTGTGACTGCCTCACCAGCTGTAAAACTCTCAAAGAAACCTGACTCACCCTCTATCAGCAGCTATCAAGTGCAATAGCTTCTTGGTTAGGGCTGGACATGAAAGGGCCATCCCCTCTCTCTGCTGGGATGCGGTCTAGAATGCGCTTGCCCAGGGCTTGTGTATGTGCTTACAACTGCTCTAAGTTTATCTGTGTAGCTGTCCTGCTGTATTCATCCTCCAGCTATGGCTTTTACAGTCTTTCTGCTGCCTCTGCTGAAATGGTCCCCAAGCTTTGGGAGGAAGGGGATGCAATGTAGGGATGCAATGTAGATGTCCCAGTTAGGGCTGAGCATCCTGTAGTCTTTTATTCTCTGTGCCTTGGCAACTTGTTGGCCTCTGTGTTAATCACCATCTACTAAAAATAGAAGCTTCTCTGATTAGTGTTGAGAAACGTATTAATCTATGGGTATAACGTGAAGTTGTTAGGAATCAGTTTAATACTATGTCCTTTTAGCAGGATAACAGAAGTCGGCTCTCCCAGAGGTTCTTGGCCTGACAATGGTGCCAGGTATGAGTTTCATCTTGCAGTATGGGACTTAAATTCAATCAGAAAGTGGTTGGCTATGCCCATGATATTCTTGCCACTACTTGTACATGGGCATGTCTTGCCAGACCAGTTGTTATTGTAGCTTATAGGGTTCTGCAGCGTCAATTCTAATTGTTCTTAATAATAAAAACTTGGAGTCAGCTATTGGGGAGTAAAAACTGAAGGATCAGAGCAGAGTAGTCAGCAACTAGAAAGTTCTTACCTCTACTACTGCTCAGACCAAATGGGTGATCCTGTCCTCAGACTGCCTCCTCAGACTGACTGCCTCAGACTACATGGCTTCTCAGGCTGCATTGAGCTCCTGTCTCCTGCCTTATATTCCTCTCTGCCCAGCCATATAACTCCTGTCTCTACCTCCCTAGTGCTGGGATTAAGAGCCTGTGATCCTAAGTGCTGATTATCACCTTTCTATGGACTCCGTTTCTCTTTTAGACTGGAGCAGTTTCGAGCAGCCCAGGGTGCCCTTGAACTTAGAGATCTGTCTGCCACGGGTTCTGAGATTAAAGATGTATGCCACCACTCCCTGGCCTCTGGTGACTTAGCTCTGCACGCTGATCTTCAGGCAAACTTTATCTGCTAAAACACAAACAAAATATCACGACTGGTTCGCAGCTGGGTAAGACTGAGAATTACTTTTCTCTTCTGGTAGAGTGCTGTCTTAGGGTTTCTACTGTTAAGCTGGAACAGCATGGCCGAAACAACGGGGGGAGGAAAGGATTTATTCCATCTCACAGTCCACGTCAAAAGAAGTTATGGCCTGACCTGTGCTGTGAGCCAAACTCACAGGAGTAGTGAGGAACCTGATTTGCAGAGCTTCAGGAACACCTGTCTTTTGAATACTGGCTGTCAGTTCTGTAGAAATCTTATGAAGCCATAGCCTTCCTCCTCTCCATAGCGGGATTTATCATAAAATATCCCAGCAGTGTATAAATCATTCTCTAAATTTGACTTTTCCTGTACTGGCAACTGTGAGGCCCAGGTGTGAAAGTATTCACTCAGCCAAACCTTTGTTCTCATAGTCAAATCTACATAAAACTAGACCCCCACAATTATCCTTATTGACAGGACTCATTGACAAGAAAGGAGCCCTGAGCAGGAGACCCTGAGCAGAGAGACAGTGCGTCTGCTCTTCAGGTCTGAATTTTCTCACAGCCAACTGGAGAGAGTATAACCTACTAGCCTTTGCTCTACCCAAACAAGCTATTAATATTCTGTACTTACCTTCACCTTTCATTTGACACAAGGTCTTAGTCTAGGAAATTTAACTGTTAATCCCCCAAAATAAACAGAAGTACTTGACAGGTAGCCGGCCCTCAGTAACTCCCCCCCTGGGTACCCAGGTTAAAACTCTGGCGCTTTTACCCTTATCAGTAGGCACCTATTTTCAGAGAGGCTGGGAATGATAGGGAAGCCATGATTTCACAGTGTTGACTGCAGGGGTAACATCATACGTGAAGGAGGAAGAAAATTTCTAAACTAGTTTTCTGTCTTACCATTTATCCCCCCATTGTCCACCCAAGTGACAGCCTTCCCTTTAAGACTGAAAATCAGAGACTGCACCTGGGCTTTTCCCTCCCCTGAACAAAGCTCACACATCCTTTCTCAGTGTCCTTGACACAACTCCTACGCGTACAGCTCCGCGTGCAGCCTACACATACAGATATACAGCCTGTACACATAGCTCCCATATATAGTGCTCTCTCTCCCGTCCCCTTCTACACACACACACACACACACACACACACACACACACACACACACACACACACACACACACACACACACACACACACGAGAGGTAGAGAGAGCTAACAGTATTCAGCTCACTTTTATTATGCACCCCTATCCTTCTCTCTTATTTGAGATTTGAAAACAGGGGATCTGACATCATGGTGGGCACCGACCCCAAGCTCCAAACTTATTTGTGTCTTTTTGTTGTTGCTCTGGCTTTCTGCACTGTGTACCCCGGGGAGCTGGGGTGGGGGTGTCACGGGCTGGGTTCACGTTGGGTATCTGCTTCCCCCATAGGCCGAGCCTGCACCTGACAGCGCTCTCACCTTGACAGAGACCCCTTTCCAGCTGCAGAAGGCATCGTAGGCGGCGCGCACGGCTGCGCGGGCCTCGGGCACCCCGCAGTCGGCCACGGTGCCCAGCGTGGCGCCGTTGGCCGGGTCGTGTACCGGGAAGGTGGCGGGGGCCGGGAGCCAGCGGCCTCCCACGAAGCTGTCCCCGCGGAGTAGGTCGGCGGGGAGGCCAACGGGGCCGTGGGCGTAGCTGCGACGCTGGGTTCCTGCGGGCGCCGGGCAGAGGCAGCGGCCGGGAGGCGGCAGCGCCAGACGAGCGGCCCAGAAACTCCGCAGCAGAAAGCAGGTCGCCATGGCCCCACCGTGGCGCCGACAGAGGCAAGGGACAGGCAAGCGTCCCGCGCAGGGGTCGCGGGAAAGCGGGAGCGCGGCAGCGGGGACGCGCAGGGTGGCGGGGATGGCGACGGGGACAGCCGCTGAGGGTGGCGGGAAAGCCGAGAGCGCCCTCTCCCTGTGCTCCAGGAGCTGCGTGGTTCTGAACCGGCCTGTGCTCCCCGCGGGCCTGTGGAACGAAAGACTCCTAGTAAGATGAACTTGCGCACGTAAAGTCACCTTCCCTGGGGTCGGGTGCTCATTTGGCATTTCTTAGGCCTTAACTGTGACAGGAGCCCCGCAATATGTTAACCAAGGGTAACATAGAGGTTCCACATGCCGCAGCTCTTGAACACTGGGACTGGGGACCACAATTCAATGAGTGGTGCACTGCAGCTCAGTAATCTGTCCTTCGCATGCTTTTCTTCATATCCTTCTTCATGAATTTGAAGCAGGGCGCTCCTGAGCCTGAGATATGGGGCAAACCATTCAACCAGGGTTGGGTCGAAGTGAGGTGCAGGGATTCCTCTAGCATGCTGTTTTTTGTTTTTTTGGTTTTTTTTTGCATATTTCCTCTGGTGGATCTTTGCAAGTAGATTTGGATGCTGCATGTCCTAGCTGCTGTAGGTCAAGTAACTTGCAAGGCCAACTAGTCTGGCCAACTAGTAAATGGAAACAATCAAGGCCCATATACCTTTAATCCCAGGATTTGGGAGGCAGAGGTGGGAGGTTCTTTGTGAGTTCAAGGTCAATCAGGGCTACGTACGTAGTGAGACATATTATTATTATTATTATTATTATTAAAGGCAACAGGATGTGAGGATTTAACATAGCACAATCACCCAAAACAGCATCTTCATTCTCTGGATACACCTCAAACTTTACAGTAACAAGGAACCCCAAGTTAATTTGGATAAAAGAAATAGCAGATCTGTGCTCAGAATTTGGGGGTCAAATACAACTCAACCCTGTGCATAATTTTAAGATCCTAAGTCTTAACATTTTCTCGTGTTCATGTTCAATTACTATAGATTGTGTGAAAGTGTTTTGCTGGCCTTTCTAGAGCATGTAGGGTTTTCTCTTTATAATAAAAGGATAATAATTATTGAGAAAACATGTGGCTATGTACCCTAGTAGAAGGAAGACCTACATCTCGCAGCCTTCCTTCTTAGAGTTCTGGGGTTACAGGCAAGTGCTGCATGCCCCAGTTAGGATACTGTATTTGCAAAATGCCTAGGTTGTCCTTTTAACTGTGGACTTTGTCTTTTGCTGAGTCACAGCCTTCCAGCTTTGTGCCAGTCACATCTGGCAGAAGTCATAACAACAGCATTTAATTGTGTGTGCAGGTGGTGTGCACACGCATGTGCCTGTGTTTGTTTACTGTTTTGTCCTCTATTTTGTTGAGGGAATTGGGGAGAGGAGTCAAGATAAGGAGGGGCTCGGGTGGCTAGCCCAATCTGGCATGGACGCCTGCTGCCTATAGGGGGAGCTCTGCTGACAGCCCATTCTACCTAGTCTGGGCATTCCTTCAGACCAGGTCTTAATCATCTTAGGCCCCAAACTTGAAATCACCACAGGAGTGATTGATACCTAGGAGCCTATCACTGAGTGTTTCTTTCTTTTAAAGTGAGAAGTGAAAGGAAGCCCAATTTAGTTATAATCTTGCTATATTAATCTTCATGCCAATGTTGCAGTAAAACTGCCATTTATTTACTTATTTGATGAAGGAAGGAGTTCACCAAGACAACAGTCTCTATAGCTGAGAAGTGACACGCCCCACGTCCCATACTGTTTTGTGCCCCCCCAGCAAGCTCCCTTTGGAGTGGGAACAATTCCCAGCAGCCTCTTGGCTTCTTTCCCTGGTGTCTCCCAGACCTTGGGTAAGTATGCTCACTAGGACCCATAGGAGAAATGCACTGGAGGAGGGGGAATGGCTTCCCTTTTCTCCTTATGCTCCTGGGGACCATTAGTTTCCAGTTCCTGGCTTTTAAAACATATTTATTTGTGTGGAGCAGGGGGAGGGTTGCCAAATTGGCTCTCTCCTTCTACCATGTGGGTCCCAGGGCTTGAATTTAGGTCATCAGGCTTGGCAGCAGGTACCTTTACCTGCTGAGCTGTCTCTAAGGCCTCAGTCCCTGGGAGGTGAAGACAGGTGAATCATTTGGGAGCACCATTTAGCCTGGACCACTCAGAGAAGCAGACCCTGCCTCAAGGGAACCTGCCTCAACAAGGGATGTGTGTGTGTGTGTGTGTGTATGAGACAGAGAGAGAGAGAGAGAGAGAGAGAGAGAGAGAGAGAGAGAGAGAGAGAGATTCCTGAAACTTGTTGTCTGACCTCCACAGGTACACCTGCATTCACCTTCACAGGCGCACGCGTATACACACACACACACACACACACACACACACACACACACACTTAAAAAAAAGAAATCAAGGCATAACTCTGCTACATAGGGGGTTTGAAAGCAGCCTAAACTATATGCGTGCCGTATGAAAAATATTGTACCTCATTTATCTGCACATGGAGACCTGTTTTCATTTCAAAGGCTTCATCAAATTTTGCTTTATATCTGTATTTAAGTGTTTAGAAACAATCTTATACTGACTACCTGAGTCTTATACTGCATACCTAAGTGGACTTGTGTTGTAGCTCAGTGGTAGGATATTTGCCTAGAACGAAGGAAGCTCCGGATTTGATCCCCTGCACTACAAAAAACAAACAAAACAGAAATCAACAAAGACAAACAATAGAAATCCATGGTGAATTTGAGGGGGAAGTTTTTTCTGAATAATAGTTGTGGACATATATTGCCCTTACTGTATACTAATCTCCATTAAACATGCATTGAATATTTACTCATCCGATGTACATGACGGTTCATAAGGTGGCAATTCTCCTTGTCTCTGAAAAACAGAGAAGCAGAAACATGTTTTGATAACTTGCACATGGTCTCTCACTGAGCCTATAACTCACTGATTTAATTAGGCTAGCTGACCAATGAACTTCCGGGATCTGCCTGCCTCTGCCTCCCCCGCACTGGGGTTACAGATGGGTATCACTGTGCCTGGCTTTTACAGGATGGTGAGGATGGGAACTCGGGGCCTCATGCTTGTGTTTGAGTGACTAAGCCATCTCCCAGCATTTCAAATCGTTCTCTTGACACTGAGAACTGTAGCTGAAGACAAACGTGCAATCCTGTTTTCATGGCTACAACATAACACAAACTTAATAAAAACTCAAAAAAAGATTCTCGCATAGCCATTACATTGTACTAAGTGAAGATTTCCTTTCTTTTTTTATTGCATTAATAGATATAGCCATTCTAAACTTTAAATGTACAAAATACACTAGAAATTTGAGATTAGTGTTGGTTAGTAATGGAAGCCACTTCTTCCTCTGCTGCTTTTGTGTGGCTTGGTTTTCTGATATCTGCTTAGCCCTTTAAGTAGGATTTCCCCCCCCTGGTGATCCTTGGCAGTCCTCTTTCTGCTATTTTTTTTTTTTGTTTTAAGATTTTCACCACATTTTTTTATTTGTGTTTGTGAGTGGGGAATCAATTCTCACCTGGGGATTGGACTCAGGTCATCAGGCTTGGCAGCAAATGCCTTCACACACTGCCCTCTTGCCAACCCATTGCTTTTCAGAAAGGGTCTCAGTGTAGTCCAGGTTAACCTCAAATTTTTATAAATCACCCTGTCTCAGCCTTTAGAGTGCTGGGATCACAGTGTGAGCAATCACACCCGATTTTCTGTTATTGACGGGCTACTCTTGGATGCTCTACAGGTTACTAAAGTACTAGTTTACCCTCACTGCCACCTCACCTGCAGACTTTAGGAGGCTCAGAGTGAGAGGGGACGCCAACTCAGACTTCTGCAGGCAGAGTGGTCTGGGGGACACCCCCCATACACACACAGATTGTGTGGATGGTTAGGACAAGTGGACACAGAGGAGGGCATATTCATTGAAGGGACAACTGGTTCCCACTTCACTTGACTGTCATATCATGGAGGAATGTTGGTTCAGGAAGTCAGTTCTTTGGGTGTTTTATTTTGTTTTGTATGGAGAACTAAAATTCTAGATTTATATGTGAATTCACTCAGTTAAAAAAGTTAATCTGGCTAGGTGTCCTGGCTCATACCTACAATTCAAACACTGGGAGGTACAAGCAGGAGAATCTGGAATTTAAGGTCATCCCTGGCGACATAATAAGGTCAGAGCTATTCTGGCATACATGAAATCCCATTGACAAAATTAAAAGTAAACAAAGTGGTATAAGTTTATAAACACCCTGCTAGCCAAATTAAACAAAACAAGAAAACGACTTCTAGCCTGTGGCTTAAAAGTAGTTAGAAGCAGTCAGGCCCGGTGTCCCTAGGTGTATGAGAACTACAGAATTCATTTCCTGGGGTTTGAATGGGGATGAGTTAAGATTACAAACTCTGCCTGGCAGGCAGCCGACTTAAATTATCCTGTCTTTTGTTCATTCATCTCTTCCCCTTGCTTAGCCTGAGAATGAACGCTGTCTCCTCCAGTCCTTTGGGAGCATTCCCTGCCTCCAGCACATACAATGCATCGTCTGCGAGTTAAGAGCAGCATCATTTATGTCCACGAAGAACTCGAATTGCTTCCCTTGCTCTGCCTGTTGCTGATTGGCTGCTTTGTGATGAGTATATTCTGAGCCCAGCATTGTCCAGACCCTTGTCTCTTCACCCTAATCAGCTTCCTGCCTCCACCTCCCAGGTGCAGTCAGTATCTTTGGGCTGCAGGAATCCTTCCTTGCAACACATCTCAGGTAAGTCCTGTTGGAAGAGCCGGAGTAGAAGGTCAGGAGTGGCTGGGGTTGTGCAACACAGAGAAGTGTCAGTATCTGTTGCCAAATACAAAAAGAGAAGCCGGTTCTAGGTGATCACCATAAAAGCTTTCCCAGCATGCACTTGGGGCTTGGGAGGATGAGGAAACTGTTCAGTGTGAGCAAAGGATGCCCAAGATGCTGCCCATGAAGGAGGAGGCAGTCTAATGGAGTGGCCATCAACTAGCACAGGCAAGTATCTTGTTTAGAAAGCAACCTGAAGGCAAGTTTGGGTTGCCGTGCCAGTTGCTGTTGAGGGGAAATCTGGTGTCTGGGATGGTAAAGAGCCTCTAGCAACAGGCTTTGTTGATCCCAGCAGATTGCTTTCTCTCCCCTCTCAGGTGTCTGTTTGCTGTTCTGGAAAAACTAAACAGTGGTTGATCTGTTGATTTTATTGGAAAACGGTATTATTTTGAAATGAGGCCCAGTTTCCTGTGTCCGTAACCTGTGTAGAGGGAACACACCGAGTCTGTGCCTGCAGCTTGGAGTCACAGTTTGGCTACAGCCTGGATTGTCCCCACATTAGCAGAGCAGCTGGGGAGAGTGACAACATGTCTGCGGGCAAGCTGTGGTCAGGCCTGCTGCTCCTGCTGTCTGTTTTCTGCTCTAGAATTTCATCCTGTGGCCTCTCAACACATGTAGAAATAGGTAAGTACTGGGTCTTATTTGTCTATCTGTCTTTCTGTTTTAGAGACAGGGTCTTCTGATGTAGCTCTGACTGACTTGGAGCTCACTACGTAGAGCATGCTAGTCTCAAAGTAGAGGTGTTCATCCCACCTCTCTTGAGTGCTGGGATTATGGGTGTTCTACACCATTCCTGGCCCTTTGTGCTAGCTTTTCAAGATTATTAAATTTTTTTTGTGTGTAGGTGTGTGCACAGGAGTGCAAGTGACTTTGGGGGTCAGAGGCATCAGATCCCTCTGGAGGTGGAGTTATAGGCAGTTATCAGCTACCCAACATGGATGCTGGTGACCAAATTATGTCCACATTAAGAACAGTATTAACACCAGAGTTATCTCTCCATCCCTCTTTGTGTATTAAAAGGACAGGAATCTACCAGTAAGCTTAAGAAAGAGATTGAAAATCTATTTCTCATATTGACACAACTCTCCCTGCTGTGGGAAGTGGCCTGGACAGTGGAGAAGGCAGAGAAGACAAAGACAAGATTGGAAGTGTTCAGGGCTGGGAAGTGGCAGATGAACTTGATGGAGGGATAGGGAGAAGAGAGAGCTGAGGTCCTTTATGTTTGGTCACTGGGTGTTCCTGGTAGGGGACAGTAGGGAACTGAAGAAAGTCTTAGCTGGGCGGTGGTGGCGCACACCTTTAATCCCAGCACTCGGGAAGCAGAGGCAGGTGGATCTCTGTGAGTTCGAGACCAGCCTGGTCTACAAGAGCTAGTTCCAGGACAGTCTCCAAAGCCACAGAGAAACCCTGTCTCAAAAAACTTAAAAAAAAAAAAAAAGAAAGTCTTAGGAGAGAAGGAAGGTGGATGCCTATGAGAGGAGTGTGAGATTATTTTTGTTGCTTTTATACTTTCAAGGACAGGCATTTCCAGGAAGATGTAAGGGACCATGTGTGGCCATGGGAATGGGGCTCTGAGTCAAGTGGCTGTTAATGGCTCTTATGTGTATGACACATCATTTGAGCTTTAAGGTCACCCCAATTTCCATCACTGACCTAAATTATTTCCTATGGGTTAAGTGCTACCCATTGGCCTTAAGGTGCTTAGCTCCGGGGGAGTTAAGGCAACTGGTGAAGCTGAGTGGTGGTTAATATTACAGGAGTCCAGCTTAGCATGAGGAGCTCTGCAGGGGAAGGCCGCGTGCTAAAGTGTGCCTGACCTTAGGGACAGAGGTAGCTATCTAGCATATGCTCGCTATCTAATTCTGGCTAGTTATTGTCACCTAGACAATTCTGGGAAGAGGGAACTTCAGCTGAGGAATTGCCTCCATCAGATTAGGCCGTTGATAAGTCTGTGGGACATTGTCCTGATTCTTGATTGATGGAGGAGGTTCAGTTCACGGTGGGCAGGAGACGTCTGGGTATAGAAAAAAAAAGCAGGCCAAGCAAGCTATGAGGCAGCAAGCCAGTAAGCACTGCTCCTCCATGGTCTCTGCTTCAGTTCCTGCGTCCCGGCTCCTGCTTTGAATTTCTGCCCTGATTTACCCGTGATTGGGGTGCGCAAGCCAATAAAATCTTTCCTCCTCAAGTCACTTTTGGCCATGGTGTTTATTTCAGCAATAGAATCAAAGTAGGAAAGAGTGGATTTGGATAAGTGAAAACAGGAGGGCTTTTTTAGACTTCCTTTTTCTAGCTTTGCTAAGGTATAATTGACCAAAATAGACTGTATGTATTTAAGGTATGACATCTGATATGTTGATAAGCTAATTGAAATACTCATCGCTTTACATAGCTACCATCCTAAGCATGTGTTTGGGTCTCTCCTAACAAAGGGATCTGGATCTTGTGAAACGTATTTGTGAAATTTTTTAGCATGTGAAAAGTGTAAGGCAATTCATAATATGAGCAAAGTAGGAGTGCATGCTACAGCAATTTAAAAACTAATTTAAGGTAGATTTCATGTTCTGAGCCTTCTTTTATTTCAATAAAGATGATATTATTTCATACTTATGCTACCTCTATCAGCTACAAAGAGTGACAAGGTTACAGATATGACAGGAAAATTTACCAGTGCAAAGTAGATGTAGATTCTGAGTCATGGCAGGCAGGATCCTCAGATCGCAGTTCCCAGTGTAAAGAGACACAGAGGGCTGTGTTTGCTGATGAGGAAATGGAAATACCATTTCAGGCTCGCTTGTGTCTTGACAATGAGTCTGATCTTCGTTCTATCAAACATCACTACCGAAAGGGAGTCAGGAAACAACGGGAAAGGACACAGATCTCAGCTATTAGACAGTCCTGCTGTAAACTAGATGTGTGGTTCTGAGCAGCCCGTGGTAGTGGAGTGTCTCACTAAGCTGGGAGAGGGCAAACTCATGAATTCTGAAGGCTCGACAGGCGCTCTAAGGGAACACAGGTAAATGAAAATAACTATTTAAATCCTTGGAGTAAAACAAAAAAAATTTGGAGTTTCTGTGTTGGTGCCTAATGGATAGGTAAGTCCTAATGGGTACTTAAAAATATCCAATCAAGTAGTGGTTTATACTTGTAGTTCCAGCAATGGAGAGACATAGGCAGGAGGATCATTGTGAGTTCCAGGCCAGCTTGGGTTACAAGGTGAAATCCTTTTTCAAAAAAATGATTGATGTCTACAGTCATACATGAAATAGAACCTGCACAAATTCTAAGATTTTTAATATAAAAGGCAATTGAAATTTCACCTTATATTTACCAACAATTTAGATGATATAGCTAGTTCGTTGGGTTTTTTTTTTATTTTTTATGTGAGGCCTGAGTGGAAGATTGGCATTTATGTCAATCCATTACTAGAATTATCCTTGTTCAATGGTTTGTGTTGGGAAAACACTGGAATCTTACATCCAGATTATTTGTATGCTTTATGACTTGAATGTTAGGGTATCAGTAAATACAGTAAAGGAGTGGGTTTTTTTAATTGGTATGTGAATTTAAAAAAATGAATGTGATTAAGGGCTGGAGCGATGGCTCAGCAATTAAGAAAACTGATTGCTTTTCCAGAGGGCCTGGGTTTGCTTTGTAGCACCCATATGACCTCTAACTACTGTCTACACTCTAGGGATCCATCGCCCTCTCTGGCCTACGAAGGCACCGTATGCATGTGGTGCATAGGCATGTATGTAGGCAGAACCCCATACACATAAAAATAAATCCTTTAAAAAGTGAATGTAATTCACAATAGAAATAATGTATTGCCATTGTGTGTGTTCCGAGGAATGTCAGCCCTTCCACTGATGCTAAGATTCAGGTTGAATCTCTTTGTGTCTATGTGTGTGTGTATGTGTGTGTGTGGTGGGGGTGGGGGATGGAATAGGCAGTTTTCTGAGGTAACCTTGTCCTTTCAAAGTATTTCAATCATGAAATACACTTGGGGGCCATTGGTCAGGCATGCTTTGAGCTTTTCTTGTATTTTGTGTTTATATTTATTTCCTCAGTTCTGAGGCAAATACTATGACAGTTTCTGTTTCCCAAGTTCCTCCCAAATGGCTGCTACTGTCCTCACTCAGTATTTACTTTCTGAAGTTCCTGTAATGGAAAAATTAAAAATGCTGCAGGATTCCCAGAGGCAGTAGGCAGCAGAAATGCTGTAGGTCCCCAAGTGGCGGTAGCGGGCCATGTAGCGGCAGGCAGCGGGCCCTGACAGCAGCCAGTCCCAGGCAGAGACAGCTGCCAGTCCCTGAGCGGT